>APFE030806192.1:11234-28834 GCA_000404065.3 Pinus taeda | reverse complement strand
TGTATCAGAGCTTGGTTCCTTCAATGGTAGTCTAACAACTGGAAGGAGATCATGGAGTATACTAATAATAAAGTTCCTTTGTTCAATGGAAATAACTATGCACTTTGGAGTGGAAGAATGCGGGTTCATTTGTTGGCGCAAGGATACGAGGTATGTGAAATCATTCGAAAAGGACTCACACTGACCCAGGAAGAACAAGGTAATAAAAATATGGTATATGATGCAAAGTCTAAAGATCTTATTATCATTGGGATTATTGAATATGTTTATGTTAAGGTGTTGAGTTGCAAAATTGCTAAAGAGGTATGAGGCAAGCTTGAAAATATATATTCAGGTGACTCAAAGGTGAAAGAAGCAAAGCTTGAATTTTTCAAGGCAAAATTTGAGCAACTCAAAATTAGGGAAGATGAAGATATTGTTGCATACTTTTAGCATGCTGATGAAACAAAAAATACATTAGAAGTTTTGGGAGAACTTGTTGAAATGAAAATTGTTGTCCGAATGATCCTCAGAACTTTGCCAGCAAGATTTAACCCTAAGGTATATGTCTTGGAAGTTAGATCGAATCTGACCAATCTTAACATAGATGAATTGCATGGAATTATTACGGAATATGAAATTAGGATTGAAGAAGGGGATGGAACATCTCACTTAGAAACAACATTTTCCACATCTAAGAGGAATAGTAAGGAAAAGCAGACTCCAAAAGCAAAAACTTGCAATTGTAAGGATGAGGAAAAGGAAGAATGTGAAGAAGATTTCTCAGATAAATAATTTGCCTACTTCATGTGAAAATGATAACATGTACGGGAAAATTCAAAGGTATTCCATTAATATGTTTATATTATGGTGAGGTTGGGCATTTTGTAGCGAAATGTCCTCACAAAAACGAGGGTGTTACGAAAGGGAAGAAAAGTCTTAAGAAGTTCAACAAAAAAGACAAGAAGAAAAGGTTTAAGAGAAGTTTCTTCTCCAAAGAAGATAGTTCCTCATCTGAAGAAGACCATGCCAACAAAGAATAATTCAATGGAAGAGTATTATTTATGGACAAGCACAATAAACAAGAGGCACCTGATGAAGAAGGAGTGAAGAAGAACAAATGACTGAAGTCGAATTTCAAAATGAAGTAATTAGGGTTATCAAAGAGCTCAATGCTGAAATGAATCATGTTAACACTCTTGAAGATGAATTTAAGACAGAAAGGGAACAAGTCCTCAATCTTAAAATAAATGTTGAAGAATACAAACGAATTGAAGAATCACTCAAGAAAAAATTAGAGGAAATCAACAAGGAGAGAGAAGCATTGGAAGACGAAATAGTTTGTCTGTGAAAGGATGTAAAAGGTGGAAAAAATATTCAAGACTATGCTAATAGTTCAAAGGATTTGGCGAACTCATCAACAACCAGCGATCATATAGTGACAAGACTGGTCTTGGTTACAAAGAAAAATATGAAAAGGAGTCAAGTCCTTCTATGACAACTAAAGAAAATGGATATGCAAAAAGGGTAGATCCGCCAGCTAGATCAAGAGATCAAGATTTGTAGGAAGAACCTTGGAAGAGAGTTCCTTGAAGACGATTTCCTCCCAAGTATCAACCTATCTTTTATGGTCTTTGCTATTCATGTGGCAGGTTTGGACATAGAGCTATAGAGTGTCGCATGTATGAAAAATATTCCAGGAGATCTTTTAGAAATGGATATTCCAGAACTCAACAAGATATCAACAGATTTGATTATCTAAGAGATGATGTCGAATGTTACAAATGTAACAATTTTGGACACCTAGCTAAAGATTTCATACTTGGAATCCCTCCAAAGGATTTCACGCAATGTCGAAATGAACAAATATTGAAAAAGAAGATTGAAAGGTGTTCTCTCTCTCTTAAGGCTCAAAACAACAAAACTTGTGGTATGTTGACAGTGGTTTCTCAACGCATATGACTGGAGATAAAAATAAATTCATATCCTTGAAAGAAAAGAAGGATGGAACAATGTCTTTTGGAAATGACAGAGCTTAAAACGTCATTGGAATAGGTATGGTCATTCTTGGAAGCAAGGATGCATTAGCAAAGGATGTGTCATTGGTTGAAAATATGAATCACAATTTTCTTAGTGTTGGACAGATGTGTGATCAATGGCACACGATGCTATTCAACTTGAAGAAATGTGAAATCAAGAAAGGCAAGTTTGGTAAAATTATGGCTATAGCAAGCAGAGCTCCAAATGACACATACATTTTGGATGAGACTCCTAAAGGGTGTTTCTTGGTAAAACAAGGTGAGAGTTGGTTATGGCACAAATGAATGGGACATATAAATTTCAAAAAATTGGTCAAGTTCAGAAAAAAGGAAGCAGATAGAGAAATGTTGAAAATTTCGAAATCTTCCAATATGACATGTGAATCTTGTCTGCACAGAAAATAGACAAAATTCGAATTCAAGACAAAGGAACACTTTGCATCACATCCATTAGAATTAATACATACATATCTATGTGGTACTATGAGAACAAAAGGCTTAGAAGATGAATTATACTTTTTTCTAATGATAGATGATTACACCAGAATGACAGTCGTCGGTTTCCTAAAGAAAATGTCTGAGGCATTCAAGTGTTTCAAAATCTACAAGGAATTGGTCGAAAATGAAACTGATTTGAAGATCAAATGTCTAATATCAGATAATCGTGGAGAATTCAAATCCAAATAATTTCAGCAATACTGTGACGAAAATGGAATAAAAAGGAAATCCTCAATAGCCAGAACACCACAGCATAATATAGTTGCTGAAAGGAAAAGTAGAATCGTACAGGAAAAAGCTAGAACAATGTTAAAGGAATCAAACTTAGATGATAAAGTCTAGGTTCAAGCAATTGATATTGTTATATTCATCTTAAACAGAGGCCTGCTCTAGAACAACAGTAACATGACTTCGTATGAACTATGGAAAATAAGATCAGCTAATGTCAAATACTTCAAACTATTTGGAAGTAAATGTGACATCACAAGAGAAGATCAAAAATTGGTCAAAATTGACTTCCGGGTTGACGAAGGTATTTTTGTTGGTTATTTGTGCAAAAGAAATGCTTAACGATGCTACAATCTGAGGTGAAAACAAATAATTTAAAGCATAAATGTTACTTTCGACGAAAATGGTGTTCTAAAGTATAACAATGACATCATCTCTCCAAGAAAATCTGAGGGGCTTGAGGTAGAATCTGTGAAGGATGAAGAAGAAGCTCATGAACAAGAACAATCAAATAAGGAAACAACAGTAAACCAAGCTTAAATGATTATCATGATGTACAAGAAACTTCTCCAAAAGTTTTAAAATAATGGTGTCAAAAGAATCATCCATCAAATCAAATCATTGGCATCATAACTAAAGGAATTAGAACCAGAAGAAGGCGACAACTTCGTTCATCACAGCAAGCACATCTTTCTCTATATCAACTTTTGAGCCTAGCAATTTTGAGGAAGAAGGTCAAAATGAACACTAGGTAGCGGCTATGAATGAAGAACTGGATCAAATTGAGAAGAATGACATTTGGGAATTGGTTCCATGACCAAAGGATAAAAATGTTATTGGAACTAAATGGGTCATCAAAAACAAATTGAATGAGGATGAAAAAGTTACCAGGAACAAGGCAAGATTAGTATGCAAAGGATATGCATAAGTTGAACGAATCGATTTTTAAGAAACATTTGCTCCCGTTGCCAGAATGGAAGCTATCAGGATGTTTCTCGCTTATGATTTCTCAAGAAAAATCAAGGTCTACCAAATGGATGTTAAGTCAGATTTTCTAAATGGTGAATTGGAGGAGGAAGTTTAAATTGAACAACCCGAAGGTTTTCTACAGATTAAAGAAGGCTCTATATAGTCTCAAGAAATCTTCTAGGGCTTGATATGATCGTCTTGACAGATATCTACATCAACAGGGATTCAAGAAAGGAAGTGTTGAAAGCAATCTTTATGTGAAAGTGGATCGAGATAGCCTAACAATTATCAAAGTATATGTGGATGATATAATCTTTGGAAGCAATGATGATAGATTAAGTAAAGACTTTGCCACAAAAATGCAAAGTGAGTTTTAAATGTCTATGCTTGGCGCACTGACATACTTTCTAGGGCTTCAGATTTCTCAACAGGATAAAGAAATATTCATATATCAAACCAAGTACATCAAATAAATGTTGAATAAATTCCAGATGGAAGGTTGCAAGCAAGTCCTTATCCCCATGATAACAGGTTTCAAGTTAAGCTTAGAAGACTCATCAAAGGATGTGGACCAAAGGTTGTATAGATCCATGATTAGTAGACTCCTATATGTGACAACCTCTCGGCCAGATGTGATGCAGACAGTTGGACAAGTAGCACAATTCCATGCAACACCAAAAGAATATCATATAATTTCCATCAAAATAATTCTTCAATATCTTAAGTGCACAGTGGAATATGGTCTCTAGTATCCCAAAGGAAATGATCTGGTCATCCAAGCTTATAGAGATGCAGATTGGATAGGAAGTGTTGATGATCATAAGAGTACTAGTGGAACAGTGTTCTACCTAGGTGGTTGCCTTGTATCATGGTTAAGAGAAAAGTAATCTCCAATCTCGTTATCCATAGCGGAAGCAAAATACATCACGACAAAAGCTTGTTTTACTCCCCACTTATTAATATTGCAGTGGCCAATTTCCAAAAAACTTAATCCTTCCTAATTTCATGCGAGAATCACCCCAAGGTATATGAGCCACAAGCCTCCCTACACAAATGGTCAGATTTTCCAGAGAAACCCTTACTGCTTAATGTGAGTTGGACTGCGGCAGCGACAGAACCCCAGCTGCTAGATCTTAATGGTATTGTGGCGGTAGACCCTCAACTGGTGGATTTGATTGTTGCAGCGGCAACAGAACCCCAACTGCTAGCTCTAATCTGGAAAATAAAAAAATGGTTGATCTTCAGAGAGACGAGGGGACTATGGTCTCAAGGAGTGTCAAGTGCTATAGATCGCAATATACATAAGGGTCCAACAGTAGTACTCGACCCAATCTTTTAGGGCACTAACTAAGGAGGATCAACTGTACCCTTAGCCATACTACCTGATTACCCTAGTGAACGCATGAGGAATCTCCCTGAGTGTTGTTCTTGGTGTACTGTAGTAGCAAGATGGCTGGTAATTTATCTAAGGTGAGGTTTCAGGTAAGCCTAGGGGGCTTCCGATATACCCAGAGGGTACGTGGAAGACAGTCTGTGTACAGTTCTATCTAATGCGCTACTACTCGAAGGGGCACCCACAGGGGTTACAAGGGAGTCCAAAAAGCGTGACCACCTCTTGTTTTTCCTACATGCATACCTCCCGAAATCCGCAGGTTTATGCGCTCAATGACAAATCTCGTGGTTTAAAGATGTTGGAACATGTCTCAAGCCTAAAAAAAAATCTGCTAAAAATGGAGATACCACCGGCCCTGGAAAGCACTCTGATACCACTTGTTATGCTCTTGACTTGTGAGAAGATGCCAGAATACCAAATATATGAAGAAATACATCCCAAAACACAAAAAAATGAGAAAGCAACAAATATTTTATTATTCAGAGATGAAAGCAATGTTCACTTGCCTCTTAGAGGGGGCAACCTCCAATAGAGCAGATCTCAATTATAAAATAAGACATGATGTTCCTCAATGGGGAGTATATATCCTTTATATAGGACTCATACATGCAATACCATGGGTCAGTACCATGGTTCTCTCAATACCATCTATCTAATACCATGGCCCATTTGCAACTAACTATGGTCTCTTTCTTTAAATGCGGGTCAACCACTTACAATTATTAATATCAGCTTTATTGACTCTTTAACTAACTATAACTATGACTCGACCCTATTACATAAATAAGGGAGTTAGGGTTGGACCCTAACAGTACAAGTTTGATCTATTGAACTAGCCTATAATCAGGCCATCGTGGGAGATTGGGCATAACTCTTTCTTGAAGAATCCAATCTTGATCAGACCAGTGGGTTGGAAACAAGACTCAGAGGGCTACCAAAAAATGCAATATCAGACCCTAGAAATCTGATATTACATAGATACAATAGATTTAATATCGAGCTTCTAGAAGGCAAGAAAAAGCATGCATTCAAGGATCACCACAATAAGGACCACACATCAACAATGAAGGGTAAGTCTCCTACATCAAGATATGTATGATTAGTTTTTACATTTTAATTTTGAGTATCATCTTTGACATATGTTTTTGCAAGAAAACATAAGTATATACAGGTTCTCGGTTATATCTCTATGTCTCTATATGTCACAGTTAGTTTTGATACCACATTTCGGATGTTCTATTCTTGATACTACACATTTGATGCTACATATTCTTGATGCTACACCAAGTTTGCTAAATCTATATGATGTTGTAATTTCATGTTACTTGTCTTATCCTAGTTGATAGAATAGTCTCTATTGGTTTACTTAGAACTTGGTCCATCACAAGTCTAGGGTCTGTCATCAGTTTTTATTGTATATATCTTTAGGTCAGTTTTGGATATAGTCTTGCATAAAGTCTAGTCCTGTATCAAGAGTGGGAGTCTTTGTCTACAGCTACAACAAGTCAAGAACAAAAGTGACAATCACACTTTAGGTATGCATTGTAATTTGTATTTGTATTTATTCATTATTATGCACTTACATGTGTTTTGCAGATAGAGGTAAGTTGAAGGGTATTTTATTTGTTTTGGGATTGTTTTCGCCATAAAAAATTTGCATGCAAGTAGAAGAAGATTCAAGTACAACATCAAGCAATAATTTAAGAGCAGAAGTATAAAAATTAAAGGAAGCATTGCAGTGGGACATCCTTGAAGACATGACAACCATCCAAATATCGTGAAGTATTGATAAGGCAAAGAGTCATGATTGTAAACTTGTAAAAGAGTAATTTATAAAAGAGTCATCATTGTAAACTTGTAAAAGAGTCATTTGTAAAAGATTCATCATTGTAAAGATTGTAAAAGAGTCATTCTACCTAGAGTCAAAGAGGTATTGTTGGAAGGTACATGAGTCACTATTGGGATGATGTCATGGTTGGGTTACAGGTCATAGAGTGATTGGGTATTTTGTCAAGTACATGAAATTCATTATACATCTTATTGTATCGCAGATTGTTGTCCCTAGTTTGGGTATCCACAGCCTTGTCTTATTTCAGTCATTAGAGGGTGGCAGGGAGGTGCTAGGAAGGTGTATGAAGTCACCTACAAGTTGGGGCTTGTGAACACTTTAGGGTGGTAGGGTGGTGCTAGGCTGAGTTGTGGTTGTCTAGGGTGTTAGGGCATCCATTCAGTTGATTACTGAAGAAACCAGGGCATCGGGGCGTCCTTCCAGTGAGAGTTGGAGAATAATTCATTTCTAGAATTATCAGAAGTTATTGCTTTCATTCAGTTAGGGATGATGATTAAACAATTTATTAGAAAAGCATTTGGTGGTTTTTGACCCGAAGGGGGTTTTCCACCTAAAATTTTTGTGCCTACTGTATTCTTTTGTTTATTGTTATTATTGCATAAACAGTAATAATAATTGAAGATTAACTAATGCTTTGAAAAGATTTAAAAGTGCTAATTGCTAAGGAATATTGATTCACCCCCCTCTCAGTATTTCAAACAATTGGTATCAGAGCTTGGTTCCTTCAATAGTAGTCTAAAAACTGGAAGGAGACCATGGAGTATACTAAGAATAGAATTCATTTTTTCAATAGAAATAACTATGCACTTTGGAGTGGAAGAATGCAGGTTCATTTGCTGGCGCAAGGATACAAGGTATGGAAAATAGTTAACAAAGGCTTCACACCGACCTAGGATGAACAAGGTAAGAAAAATATGGTATATGATGCAAAGGCTAAAGATCTTATTATCAGTGGGATTATTGAATCTATTTATCTTAAGATATTGATTTTCAAAACTTCTAAAGAGGTATGGGGAAATCTTGAAAATATATATGCAGGTGACTCAAATGTGAAAGAAGCAAAGCTTCAAATTTTCAGAGAAAAATTTGAGCAGCTAAAAATGATGGAAGATGAAGATATTGTTACATACTTTCACCGTGTTGATGAAACAAAAAATCTATTGGAAGGTTTGGGAGAACCTGTTGAAACAAAAATTGTTGTCTGAAAGATCCTCAGAACCTTTACAACAACATTTAACCCTAAGGTATATGTCTTGGAAGATAGATTGAATCTGATTAATCTCATCATAGATGAATTACATGGAATTCTTATGGCATATGAAATGAGGATTGAAGAATAATATGGCACATCTCACTTACAAACAACATTTGTCACATCCAAGAAGAATAGTAAGGACAAGCAGACTCCGAAAGAAAAAACTTGCAATTGTAAGGATGGGGAAAAAGAAGAAGATGAAGAAGAATTCTTAGATAAAGAAGTTGCCTACTTCATGCAGAAATGAGAACATGTATAGGAAAATTCAAAAGGTAAACTTCCATTGATATGTTTTGATTGTGGTGAGGTTGGTAATTTTTTACCCAAATGTCCTCACAAAAATGAGGGTGTTACGAAATGGAAGAAAAGTCCTAAGAAGTTCAACAAGCACAGCAAGAAGAAATGGTTTAAGAAAAGTTTATTCTCCAAAGAAGATAGTTCCTCATCCGAAGAAGACAGTGATAATGAAGAAGAATTCAATGGAAGAGTATTATTTATGGCCAAGCACAATAAACAAGTGGCACCTGACGAAGAAGGATACGAAGAAGAAGAAATGATTGAAGTCGAATTTCAAAACGAAATAATCAAGGTTATCAAAGAGCTCAAGGCTGAAAAGAAGCATGGTACCACTCTTGAAGACTAACTAAAGACAAAAAGTGAACAGGTCCTCAATCTTAAAATCAATGTTGAAGAATACAAACGAATTGAAGAATCACTCAGGAAAGAAGTAAAGGAAAGTAACAAGGAGAGAGAAGCATTGGAAGATGAAATAGTTTCTTTGCAAAAGGATGTAAAAAATGGAAAAAATCTTCAAGGCTATGCCAATAGTTCAAAGGCTTTGGCGAACTCATCAACAACCAGTGATCATAGAATGACAAGACTGGTCTTGGTTACAAAGAAAAATCCTAGTCAAGTTCTTCTATGAAAACTAAAGAAGATGGATATGCAAAAAGGGTAGATCGCCCAGCTAGATCAAGAGATAAAGACTCGCAAGAAGAACCTTGGAAGTGAGTTCCTCGTAGAATATTTCTTCCCAGGTATCAAGCTATATTTTATGGTCTTTGTTATTCATGTGGAAGGTTTGGACATAGAGCTGTAGAATGTTTCATGTATGAAAATTATTCCAGGAGATATTTCAAAAATGGATATTCCATAACTCGGAAAGATATCAACGGATTTTTGTATCTGAGAGATAATGTCGAATGTTACAAATGTAACAATTTTGGACACCTGGCTGAAGATTGCAGACTTGGAAGCTCTCTAAAGGAGTTCACGCAAAATCGAAATGAACAAATATTGAAAAAGAAGATTGAAAGGTGTTCTCTCACTCTCAAGGCTCAAGGAAAAAAACGTGTTTGGTATGTTGAAAACAGTGGCTCAACGCATATGAATGGAGATAAAAATAAATTCATATCCTTAAAAGAAAAGAAGGATGGAACAATGTCTTTTGGAAATGACAGGGCTTCAAATGTCATAGGAACAAGTATGGTCACTCTTGGAAGCAAGGATGCATTAGCAAATGATGTGCTGTTGGTTGAAAATATGAATCACGATTTGCTCAATGTTGGACAAATATGTGATCAAGGGCACATGATCCTATTCAACTTGAAGAAATGTGAAATCAGGAAAGGCAAGTTTGGTAAAATTGCGGCTACAGCAAGTAGAGCTCCAAATGACATATACATTTTGGATGAGACACCTAAAGGGTGTTTCTTGGCAAAAGAAGATGAGAGCTGGTTATGGCACAAATGAATGGGACATATAAATTTCGACAATTTTGCTGATGTCAAAAAAAAGGAAACAGTTAAAAAAATGACAAAAAATTTGAAATCTTCCAATACGACATGTGAATCTTGTCGTCACGAAAAACAGACAAAAATCAAATTCAAGACAAAGGAACACTTTGTGTTACATCCATTGGAATTACTACATATTGATCTATGTGTTCCTATGAGAACAAAAGGCTTAGATGATGAATTATAATTTATGTTAATGATAGTTGATTACACCAGAATGACAGTCGTCGGTTTCCTGAAGAAAAAGTTTGAGGCATTTGAGTGTTCCAAAATCTACAAGGAATTGGTTGAAAATGAAACTGATTTGAAGATCAAATGTCTAAGATCATATAATGGTGGAGAATGCACATCCAAAGCATTTCAACAATACAGTGATGAAAATGGAATAAAAAGGAAATTCTCAACAGCCAAAACTTCACAGCATAATGGAGTTGCTGAAAGGAAAAATAGAACCGTGCAGGAAACAGCTAAAACGATGTTAAAGGAATCAAACTTAGATGATAGATTATGGGTTCAAGCAATTGATACTGTTGTATTCATCTTAAACATAGGCCTGCTCAAGAACAACTGTAACATGAATTCATACAAACTATGGAAAGGAAGATTGCCTAACATCAAATACTTCAAAATATTTGGAAGTAAATGTTACATAAAAAGAGAAAACAAAAAATTGGGCAAATTTGATTCCTATGTTGATGGACATATTTTCGTTGGTTATTTGTGCAAAAGAAAGGCTTATAGTTGCTACACTCTGAGGCGAAAACAAATAATTTAAAGCATAAATGTTACTTTCGATGAAAATGGTGTTCTAAAGGATAACAATGAGATCATCTCTCCAAGAAAATATGAGGGGCTTGAGGTAGAATCTCTGAAGGATGAAGAAGAAGCTCCAAAACAAGACCAGTCAAATAAGGAAACAACATTCAACCAAGAGGAAATAAGAAATGATCAACACGATGTACAATAAACTTCTCCAAAAGTTTTAAAGAAGGTGTCAAAATAATCAGCCGTCAAATCAATTCATCAACATCATAAATGAAGGAATTAGAACCAGAAGAAGTTGAAAACTTCATTCATCACAGCAAGCCCATCTTTCTCTATTACCGACTTTTGAGCCTAGCAATTTTGAGGAATCTAGTCAAAATAAACATTGGGTAACAACTATGAATGAAGAATTGGATCAAATTGAGAATAATGGCACTTGGGAATTGGTTCCATGACCAAATGATAAAAATTTTATTGGAACTAAATGGGTCTTTAGAAACAAATAGAATGAGGATGTACAAGTTACCAAGAACAAGACAAGATTAGTCTGCAAAGGGTATGTACGGGTTGAAGGAATCGATTTTGATGAAGTATTTTCTCCTGTTGCTAGAATGGAAGCTATTAGGATGTTTCTCGCTTATGCTTGCTCAATAAAAATCAAGGTCTACCAAATGGATGTTAAGTCGGCTTTTCTAAATGGTGAATTGGAGGAAGAAGTTTACATTGAACAATCTAAAGGTTTTCTGCTCTCTGACAAGGAAGACTATGTCTACAGATTAAAGAAGTTTATATATGGTCTCAAGCAAGCTCCTAGGGCTTGGTATGATCATCTTGATGGATATCTACATCAACAATGATTCAAGAAAGGAAGTGTTGACAACAATCTTTATGTGAAAGTTGATCGAGATAATCTAACAATTATCAAAGTATATGTAGATGATATAATCTTTGGAAGCACTGATGACAGATTAAGTAAAGAATTTGCCACAAAAATGCAAAGTGACTTTGAAATGTCTATGCTTGGCAGACTGGCATGCTTTTTAGGTCTTCATATTTCTCAGTAGGATAAAGGAATATTCATATGTCAAACCAAGTACATCCAATAAATGCTCAAGAAATTCCAGATGGAAGGTTGCAAGCTAGTCCTTACCCCTATGATAACAGGTTGCAAGTTAAACTTAGAAGACTCATCAAAGGGTGTGGACCAAAGGTTGTATAGATCCATGATTGGTAGTCTCCTATATGTGACAGCATCTAGGCCAGATGTGATGCAGGCAGTTGAACAAGTAGCATGATTTCAAGCAGCACCAAAAGAACCTCATATAATTTCCATCAAAAGAATTTTTTGATGTCATAAGGGTACAATGGAATATGGTCTCTAGTATCCCAAAGGAAACAATCTAGTCATCCAAGCTTATACAGATGCAGATTGGGCAAGAAGTGTTGATGATCATAAGAGTACGAGTGGAAAAGTGTTCTACCTAGGTGGTTTCCATGTCACATGGTTAAGTAAAAATTAGTCTTCAATCTCGTTATACACAGCAGAAGTAGAATACATCACAACAACAACTTGTTGTACTCAAGTTCTTTGGATGAAGCAAACCTTGCAAGATCTTCAAGTTAAGTTTGATGAACCTATTCACATCTTCTGCAATAATGCCAGTACCATCAATATCTCCAAAAATTATGTGATGCATTCCAAAAAAAAGCACATTCTATTCAAATATCATTTCGTTAGTGAGCAGGTCACCAAAAAGAATATCAAGCTTGAATATGTTGGCACAAAGGAACAAATTGGTGACATCTTTACCAAACCATTACCTCGTGAAGCATTTGAGTATGTTCACCAAAAGCTTGGGATTCTTCCAAGTTCTCATTAGAATCTCCCTTATCTAACTAAGTATAAAGGGGGATTGGAGGTGTGTATAGGGATGAAAGTTTGTCATGGGAAGTTACCCTTTGCCATTGATGACAAAGGGCGAGAGAAGGCAGTAGGAAGAGGTGTCATGATCGCAGGGGGATTACTTGCATTTCCATTGATGTCAACCCAAGCAACACCTGGGGCTACCCCAATCTTGCATGAGAATTTTGAACTGACAACTTACTCTATTCAAAATCAAGAATCTTCTAGATGGATTCCACTCATCGAGATCTTTCTGTTGATATATGGAACGTCAGGTAATTCTTAATGGTTTGTGAGATATTCGTGTTTGAAGTTAGTAACCCCGGTTAGTGGGCTAAAACCATATGGGGTTGTGGCATGGCACTCATAATTGATTGTGGTCATTGAATAGTCAATAATTAATAATGTTTTTTTTTCTCCTAAAATCTCTCCAACATTCCCTTGTTGAGGACCCTCTCAACTCAATACATTCCTATAAATAGTGACCCTCATATCCTCCTCTAGTAAAGATTTTGTGGCTTCAAAAAGGTCATCATGACATTTTGGCTATAATTTTTTTTTCTACAAAGCTTCAAAATCTTAAATTAAACCCATTTGAGCCTAACTCTTGATGAACCTCGTGACCTAATTTCAAATCTTAGTTCTCTATATTTTTTGAGATATGATTTGAGGAAGTTAGGATTTTTGCAGGCTCTCAAATTCCATGTCAAATAGGTAACGTTAGGAAAATCGTCATACTTTCTCTCTGAGAATTGGATTCAAATTTCGTAAATAGTGACAGAAACAGGATGAATTGTAGTTTTTTGGGTATCATTTTGAGGGCCGATGGTTGCAACAATGACACGTGGAACTTCATACAAGTTCACTCTATTGAACCCATTTATAATCAAGCCATCGTGGGAGATTGGGCATAACTCTTTCTTGAAGAATTCAATCTTGATCAGACATGTGGGGTTGGAAATAGGACTCGTAGGGCTACTACAGATTGCAATTTCACACCCTGGAGATCTAAAATTACATAGATACAACGGATTCAATATCGAGCTCCTAGAAGGCAAGAAAAAACATGCATTCAAGGATCACTGTAGTAAGGACCGCACATCAACAGTCAAGGGTAAGTCTCCTATAGCAAGGTATGTATGATTAATGTTTACATTTGAATTTTGAATATCATCTCTGACATATGTTTTTGCAGGACAACGTAAGTATATACAGGGCCTTGTTTACATCTCTATGTCTCTATATGTCACAGTTAGTTTTGATACCACATTTCGGATGTTTTATTCTTGATACTACGCATTTGATGCTACATATTCTTGATCCTACACCAAGTCTGCTAAATCTATATGATGTTGTAAGTTCATGTTACTTGTCTTGTCATAGTTGATAGAATGGTCTCTGTTGTTGTACTTAGAACTTGGTCCACCACAAGTCTAGGTTTTCTCATTAGTTTTTATTGTATATATCTTTAGGCCAGTTTTGGATATAGTCTTGCATAGATTCTAGGCCTATATAGGGAGTGGGATCCTTTGTCTACTACTGCAACAAGTCAACAACAAAAGTGACAGACACACTTCAGGTACGCATTGTAATTTTAATATGTATTTATTCATTATTATGCACTTACATGTGTTTTGTAGGCAGAGGTCAGTAGAAGGGTATTTTTTTTGTTTTTGGGATTGGTTTCGCGGGGAAAATTTTGCATGTAGGTAGAAGAAGATTCAAGTACAACATCAATCAATAATTCAAGAGAAGAAGTATCAAATCAAAGGAAGTATTGTAGTGAGGCATACTTGAAGACGTGAAAACCATCCAGATATCGTGAAGTATTGTTAAGGCCAAGATTCATCATTGTAAACTTGTTAAATAATCATTTATAGAAGAGTCGCCATTGTAAAATTGTAAAATAATCATTTATAAAAGAGTCATCATTGTAAAGATTGTAAAAGAGTCATTTGTGAAAGAGTCATTATTCCTAGAGTCGAATAGGCAGTGTTGGGAGGTATAGGAGTCACTTTTGGGATGATGTCATGGTTAGGTTGCAATTCCTAAAGTGATTGGGTATTTGGTCAAGTACACGAAAATCATTGTACATCTTATTGTATCGTGGATTGGTGTCCCTGGTTTGGGAATCTACAATCTTGTCTTATTTCTGTCATTATAGGGTGACAGGGAGTTGCTAGGCAGGGGTATGAAGTTTCCTACAGATTGGGGCCTCTGAACACTTCAGGGTGGTAGGGTGGTGCTAGGGCGATTTGTGGATCACTAGGGTGTTGGGGAATCCATTCATATGATTACTTAAGAAACCAGGATCTTGGGGCATCGTTCCAGTGGGAGCTGGTGAAAAATGTTTTCTAAAATTCTAGGAAGTTGTTGCTTTCATTTCAGTTGGTATTGAATATTAAAGAATTTATTAGAAAAGCGTTCGGTGGTTTTTGACCTGGAGGGGGTTTTCCACCTAAAAGTATTGTGCCTACTGTATTCTTTTATTTACTATTATTACTACATAAACATTAATAATAATTGAATATTAACTAATGCTCTGAAAATATTTAAAAGTGCTAATAGCTAAGGAATATTGATTCACCCCCCCTCTCAGGATTTCTATCAACCGGTGTCTAGGGATTTGATAAAACTCTTTATCATTCTTGCCATAACCCTTGCAATCTACATATTTATGTCCATAGTCAAAACATGCGTAACAATAACCATGAAATGTGCTTGAATACCTAGGAGTATATGGTGAAGATCTGTTGTAGGTGTCTCGCCCTTGAGAGTATCTAGGTTTTTGTTTTTATCCACTTCTAAATTCTCTTTGAGGATTTTTCGTTTTGAATGCATCATTCTGGTTTCTTGAGGTATGAATCTTCCAACTTTCGATGCTGGTTGATTTGTGCAACACTTTAAATTTTGGCTTCACTTCCTTTCTGGCATGAAGTTTCCCTTCATGAGGCTTATTTTCTTCTTGGCCCTGTGGATTTTCTTATTCATTTGCATTAGGAGTTTCTTCATGAGCCTTCTCTTCTTCCTTGACATGTAGCTTCTCTTCATATTGAGGCTTTTATTGTTCAACATATGGCTTCCCTTCATCTTTGGAGCATGAGGATTCACCAAAAAATCCAAGACCTATCTTGATAAGTGGTGATCTTTGGAAATTGAGAATGCCATGCAAGACCTATGAAATTGTCAATTTCTCATTCATCGTGTCTACTTTTTCTCTCAAGATGACAATTTCATGCTCATAATTTATGCAGTCTTCTTCCTTTTGGTTCATCTTACTTCTTAAGAAATCCTCAATCCTTTTGGATTCTTCAAGTTCCCCCTTCAAGGTAGTGATTTTCTTGCCATGTTCTTTATCGTATTTATTCCATTTTTCTGACTTTTCCTTTTCCTTGAGTTGTCTTGTCAAGGTGCTTTCTCTCTTGTTCGCCTCCTATAACATGTTTTTGAGGTTCTCCACTTCTTTCCTTGCTTCATCAAGTTCTTGATCCTTTCTTGATGTCTGTAGTTGTTTAATTTGAAGTTCAAGCCAGTTGATATCAACTATGTAAAATATCCAACTATCATAATTCTTTGTCTTCTTGACCTTCAGGTCTGCATTTTCTCTATAAAGAGTATTAAACATTCTCATGGTCCTGTCCCTGTCCAGTGTCACTACTCAAAGATTTTCTTTGAGTGAATTAACATCTTCTTCAAGGTCAACATCCATCTTATCTTCAACTACAATCTCCACCACTCAAATTTGAATGCTACAGATTTTCCTTCAAGCGGTTAAGCTTCAAAGAACAACTTACTCTGATATCAATTGTTGGAAATACAAAGAGGGGGGACAATCAATATTTCCTTCTCTTTTAATGAAATTGGTTAGTTTATTATTTTAAACTAAGAGATCATCAAACATTATCATAAAGAAACATCACATCAAAAATCAATACACATAATTTGTTTTCCAAACAATCTTCTTTACATGTATGACTACATACACATTTACCAGCTATGCTGGAAGGAAGTATGAAACTCCTCACGTCTATAGGAGTCTTCAGTCTCTCTTACAACCAATCAACCAATTGTTTCTTCCTCACAAATACATGTTGGCATTGTTGCCTCTATCTAGCTAAATTGTTGTTGTTGTTATTGTTTCACCTGCTGCCACATCCTACCATTGTTCATTGCTATCATTGTTGCCATTGCTACTATCACTTCTTTTGTCCACATTACCTCTGTTGATATACTCTTTGTCTGCAACCTCTACTTTTGTCCATGTTGCCCCTACTTCTATAATTACTGTCTACAACTTCAACTTCCAGCCATGCTACCTCTATTTATTTTTCTCATTCCACAACTACATGTAATGGCTCTCTTACCCAAATTCATTGTTTAAATGGTAATTGTCAAGTACCAAGAATATTTTCACATCTCATTGTTAAGACATACTATCATCATAAATATATCATCAACACCATGTAAGATCAAGGTCATTGTGATGCCAAATATATCATTTTCTTATCTCCATACTATAGTTAGAGTTTCAATACAGAATTTGTTTGACAAGTCTGTTGTAGGATGGTAAAGCACTCTTAGGAAACATTGTTGAAAATTTCTATCATGTAAGGTTATTTTTGATGTAGAGAGTACCCCACACAAGAAGAGAGTTGGCCGCAGAGTAACAAGGGATCCCTTATCCCAATAGAGAACCAAAACCCTTCACTAATCTTCTAGCTATGGCCTTTCGTTTGACCAATATTGTCTCCATAGGGCCACAAGAAAATATCAAAGCCTTTCACATTTGGTTGTCATTTTATTCATGCACAAAGATGTTGAAGAATGTAGGGCATAAATAAATTAGCTTGATTCTTCATTTCATAATAGATTGTGAAATACTAAAACAATTTATCATAGTTAGATGGTCCATTCATTATTAGTGTA
>APFE030806190.1:0-13266 GCA_000404065.3 Pinus taeda | reverse complement strand
TTACATCAGCAAAGAAATACAAATATATACATTAGAAATACATTATTTATAGCAAAGGACATGATAAGCATGAAGAAATAAAAACAAAAAATAAAAATCAGATTGAATTAAATGACTAATCTGGGCTTGGAGACACTAGGTATGCTATTCATTTCATGTATAAAACATAACACATTGGAATATATAAACCAATTTAGATATGACCATCTACATTCGGCAGCTTAGAGCATTGAAGCAACAATGTATTAACACATTAAACAATAACCACAATTAAATATATGCTTGTATTACGCAACATTATGATTATATGGTTATTTATACTTCGACAACATAAGGGTGTGAATTGTGGGCTAGCACACCCCGTTTCAAAATGGTAACAAATTGAGAAAATCTAAAAATGCTTGATCATGAGCAAGTTCAAAATAAAAAGTTCAGTACCTTATGAGATAATGTTAAGTAAAACAAGAGAACTCCCATCGAAGCAATTGCTATGGTGTGGCTCATAAGATATCTAAAAAGAATTGAGCAAATGGGAGTAGGAAGATGGTCTAATGTTATCCTCAATGAAGGCATGAGTGAAAGAAAGAAAACATGGATGAGACATAACCACACATGGATGCAAAAATGGAATATCTACCTCAATGCCTGTCCCACAAATAGCAAGGAGCTAAAAAATTTTGTTATGGAGAAGTTTCGTAAACGAGTATGGGGAAATAGTCAGGCAGAAAGAAGAATTATTACATTGAGGAATTCAACCCTACGTGATCTACAACAAAAAGAAATCATTGGAGCTAGCATTCCGTGGAGGGCAAAGATTCTTATTGCTCAATTAAGAACCAACTCGCATCAACTTCGGTGTGAAACTGGGCCATGGAAAAGGGCTAAAGAAGCTTAGGAAGAATGAGTTTGTACATTTTGCATGTCTAGTGCAGTGGAATCAGAAAAACATTTCATTTGAAAATGTGATGCATTCAAAGATATCTGAGAAAGTTATGGGAATATGTTAGCATCGGTTTCTTGGCATTGTCTTTTTCGCAAGAGAATTGTTGGAAGGTTGAGGTTGGGCCAGCTCATCATCAATTTGAATAAAAAGAGATTTAATTGCAAAAGGCGAAAAGCAAGAAGCAAATGATCCTATAGACTATTTTTGTTCTCCTCCCTTGCCCATGGTACAAGCAACGAGAGCCCATGGTACAAGCAACGAGAGCCGTTCTTACTGTGGAAACCATGCTAATGACAACCCTGTTTCTTGGTGATGTGCAAAATAATTTGATGTTCTGAACAAGCTAATACCAAAAGGGTGGATGAACAATTCAAACAAAAAAAAATGGACATGCTGTTAAATAAATAAACCATTTCTCACATAGGCTCTACTTTTCAAGCATATTGGGTTCTATTTTTATTTTTAAAGCATTATCAAATGTCAGGAAAAAACAAATGTAGACGGTAAGAACAGTGCTGAATTCTGGTATCTGTGTGAATTCACAATTACCAGGGTATTGTGAATGATATCAAGCTTTGGAGGAAAACAGATTTTATGATTTTGATCAAGTGAGTTGTCGGACAAGGCTACCTATCGTGTATTCCTGCCGATAAAGGATGATAAGTTGTGTTTCAATATTTTCATTAGTCAATTATATTTCAGTCTACTGCTCAGTCTTTTATGGTGATTCTAGGGTAATGCTACAGATTATCTTCATTATTTACTCTACTGGGAATTTTAAATAATAGTGCCCTGATCAAATTTATTCCCATCTCCATAATAACATTCAGCTCAGTAAAAAATTTTACAATTTTTTTGTTGCTTATGGAAGATTTATAACAGAAGTAGCACATAGCCGTATTTTGGTTTGCTTCAACATCATAACCAGGCCTTCTCATTAGATCTCTTAAATGGAAAATCATTCTAACAAGAAGAGGAATTCATGACCTCAATCCTAGGAGCACTCCATTCAACTTGCATGGAAAACATATCTTAAATTATGTTAAAATAAATACAAGCAATCTCTAGTCAATAAAATAGTTACAACAAAAAGATATAAAAATTACATAGCAAGATAATTATACAAAAGATTTAAACCGTAGAGACCACATGATCTGGGCTTTTTATTATGACAAAAATTTCAACTTGAGATTAATCCAAAGAGTATTGCATTCAAGTTACACGGATAACATATCTTGAATGATATATAAAGGAACAGTTAATAAATACTTGCAACAAAAAGATGTCAGAATCATGTAGCAACACAATTATACAAAAGATCTAAACCATGGACATCACATTACCCAGGCTTTTCATTATTAAAAATTATTCAACTTGATTTTCCGTTCACAAAACTCTGATTCCACTGTGAATCCTAAAAGCCTTTAGATATTGATATTGATGGATCTCAAAATAATGGTCATATTTAATGGTTGAGAAAACACAATATCAAAAGTCTAGTACCGACAAGCCTAGTACCCGTAAGTGAAAATATGCTCCCAAATGTGACTGTAACACAGTACTAACCAAATCCAAACTTAAAACTACTCGGACAATACACAAAGACATCAACCAAATCAATAACACCTTCAGTTACTTTAGTCTCAACAATGTACCAATCTCGGTCCCAGTCATCGTAAGATCCTGTCCAATCTCAGTCCCAGTCATCATACAGATCCTGTCTAGCATAAGGATGAGTTGCCACAAGGTAATTCACCTTCTTTGTCGCTCTGTCTTGGGCTGCTAATCAAGATAATACACATTGTTAATTGTTGGTTATTTTGAGTAATTAATCATTCAAACAAGAAAGAAGTGTATAAAAATAGTAACTGAAATCACAGGAGTTAAGTGGTGAAACCTTAACAGTGTATCAAGGAAATCTCCACAGGGCAAGGGATTGAAATTTTCTTATTGCTCAAAATGACTCTCCAAGTTACACACAGCCTTTTGGGCAATCACCAATTAATATG
The DNA here is from genome assembly GCA_000404065.3 of Pinus taeda. NCBI lineage: Eukaryota > Viridiplantae > Streptophyta > Pinopsida > Pinales > Pinaceae > Pinus > Pinus taeda. Next base: position 10,314 of record APFE030806190.1, on the reverse strand, counting down.
GACTAATTTCTTAGATAAATTTTCTTTCCTTATAAAAACTGACTAAAGGATAAAGTAAATTTGCCCAGATAATTATTATTGGAGTTGTCTTTAGTGCGACTTTTTGGACTTTCCGGTACTGAAATCCGGTGGAGAAATTTGAGGTGAAATCTTGATTTGTGTTATTTAAATTAGTTTTTTGACTGTATATATGGATTCAGCACTCTGGAAAACCCTTATGGCACTTTGATTGCACAGGATTACCCATCAAACTTGTGATTTCAATCAATTCTTGAGGATTTTAGAAAAATTAGACCCGAAAAACCCACTCTAAAAGCTTCCAAAAAATCGCACTAAAGACAACTCCATTATTATTTACATTAATTATTATCATCTTTTATAACATTAATAAATATTTCGTTATAAAAACTGACTAAACAGTAAAATAAATTTTCCAAGAGATAATTATTATTTACATTAATTGTTGTCATCTTTTTTAACATTAATTGTTGTCATCTTTTTTAGCATTAAAAAATTTACCATTAAAATCTGTAAAGTTAATAGGGAATATCTGTGAATTTACCATTAAAATCTGTTTAATAGGGAATATTTGTAATTGTAATACACGAGTGCTTTCTTAGACGAACAGGATACTGCGGTTTAATAATGTATTTTCAGAGTTAAAAGCACACTATTGATGCTAAACTTTATGTCACTTGACGTTGTGCTTTATGATTTTGGTACTTTATCACTGTTCTAAAAATGCATCTGATGCCTATGCGTACTTTATGTCAAGGACGCCTAACTTAAGGATGGAAATCTCCATCTTCCTCTCTCTCTATCAGTGGAAACAAATGCACCACCGAGGAATCTGAGCTTGATGGTCATGTGTGAACATCGTCTCAAGGAAAGAAACTTATTAGTTATTAGTAAGTTCTGCATGCCCTTGTCCTAAAATCCACTTCATGAAAACTGTAAGGTAATGTATTGAAACAGAGAAGAAATCTTTCTTTGAGTCAGAATTGATTCAGACCAGTTTACCAGACAAGAGGCATATGTCCTGAGGGATGGCCTCCATATTGTGTCCATCATAACAGTAGAGAGGATGTGGCTACGCTAATGTTTCCTCAACTAATCCTACCTTAAACAGCTCTGGGACTTCCTCTTGTGAAAAGTTTAGGTAGGCAGTGCTTAGAGAGGGCAAACATAATAGGGGATGTAGCCAATGCATATACTTTCGATGCTCATCAGGAGGCCATGCATATTTAGAAATAGTTAGCATATAATCTACACAAAGATCCCAAGCATCTTTAAAAATAGTTACCATATAATCTACACGAAGAGACCTTTGATCTGAAGAAGTCAATGTCGTTGAAGAAGCCAATCTAATCATACTTCAAAGTGAACATGGTGGCATGTTAGGCCAATCCACCAAAGTTCGATTTCCCTGAAGACATAAATGAACATCTAGGGATGGGTACAAGTCCTGGGAGAACCTATAGTGGCAGATTAGCAAAACGGAACTGCTTCTGATCATTGGTTCAACCCTCGTGATTTGTTGACTGTGCAAGTGTGCTGGTTGTGGTGCCTGACCTCTTCAGTCCGGTTGCCTTCAAGAAGGTTGTATTGCTTCTCTTGAGTTTAAAGTAAGCACTTTCATATTCTTCTTTTTCTTTCTTTTTTTTGGTCAAATACACATCGTTTTGTATTGAGGAATTGCAGATATTACTTGTTGACATTGCAAAATCAAGTTGCAGTGGGGTATTTGAGGGTGTTGAATTCCTTTCTGGATTAAAAACAAAGCTTTTAACAATCGAAAATTGTAATTTCAACAAAGATTTTATGGCTGGATTTTGATGATGGCAAATTGGAAAATGTCAAGCCAAAATTATAGAATGTCTGGAAAAGGAATGATAACTAAGTGTGTCTTGAAAATAACACTACAAACGACACCTTATATAGAAGTGAAAGGAAGTATATAAAAGGTATTCAATAAACATTGTGCAGAAAACATGAAGGGTATACTAAACGTTCCTAAAGATTGGCTAAATTTATAATCAATTCTAATTTATTCCGGAAGAAAAAGTTATGCTGAAATAATCTCATCTATTGAAGAATGTAACTAATGTCAGTCTTCATAATTGTATTTGATTCATAATGTAATGTATTTGTCAAAAGAAAGAAAGAAAGAAATGTTTTATTATTAAAGATATTGACTTATTAAAGCATGGGTTTCATGCTTGGGTCAATTGTTTTTAGGTCAAAGCCTCCTTTGAAAGCTTCTAGGGTTTATGTCAAGTGTCAATGTCCATGTCATAATGTAAAAGACCCTTCTTGGGCTTTATTTGTCAAGAAAGATTTTTTTTTTTTTAATGTACAATAGGTCAATTAGGCCTCCTCCACCAAGTCAGCCTAATTGAGGGGCATAATCTCCTATATAAAGACAACAACTCGATCTCATTTTGAGCACACACTCACCAAGTTCTATCTGCAGTTGCTGGGAGCAGTAAAAAGTGAGAAATTCAAGGAAGAAGGTGGAAAGGGATAGCGAAGGAAAAGGAGGTCTCTGTCAAGCACAAGAAGTCAAAACTCTCTCTCTCTCTCACATGCGAAGCTTCTAAGCTGTTGGAAGGGTTGAAGTTGCAGTACTATAGCTGAGCCAAAATTCTGGAGTTGCTAAGGGGAAAAATTATGGATTGTTGTTGGGCTAAAGCTGCTGGATAAGAAAAGACTACTAAAGTTTGCAGAATCGTATTGGAAGGTTGACTTGGTGGAGGAGGAAGGTCTTTGGGTCTAGGGTCTTGGTCTATCTCAACTTCAATTTGCGAGTGGAAGAGTTTGATTAGGTTTTCCCCTATAGAGAGGTTTTATCCCTGGCAGAGTGTCTACATCTGGTGTGTTTTGATCTTCATGTTTTTCTTTTGATAATTGCTTGATGAAACAAAGATAAAATAAGAACATAAGAAAGTTAATAAGAACTCAAAGATATCACAAGTAATTATGAACATAAGAAAATCTTTCTGCCTTTTTGATTTTCTAAGAAAAAGACAAATGGCAGACTGAAGATCTATTGAAAACAGAGATATAAGAAAAAGGGTTTCAAGGAAAAGTAGAAGATAGAAATATGAAAAAATCAATGAAGGGAGAAAACAAACTAGAAGGAGCCTCCAATTACAGAGCATGGAAAAAGAGGATAAATCGTATCCTTGCTAAGCACAAAGTTTTGGACCTTGTTTAAGGAAAATTCAAGAAGCCTATAGATGAAGCATAGAAAAATTAGTTTAGAGAAACCAAAATATGGCCATGAATTTAATAGTAGATGGAGTAAACCTAATTCCATACATATCCAACATAGTCTCCGCTCAAGAAATGTAGGAAGCTCTCTCCAAATTGTTCACCATAAAAAATATTGCTCAAATAGCAAGCCTCAAGAATGAACTAAGGACAATAAAGATGACAAGAGATGATACTGTATCATCCTACTTTGTAAGGATATCTAGAATAAGATATGAACTCCAAGCAATAGATGAAGTTGTACCAGAAAAAGAGCTCACCATCGCTGCTCTTCTAGGACTACTAAAATCTTGGGTGTTTTTGCATTAGGAATTAATAGTTGGAAGCCTAGGATATTCCAACATTCAAACAAATGTGGAATGCATGAAGTCAAGAAGAAGCTTGAATATCATTAGTAACCAACAAGGAGGATGAAGAACAAAACACCTCTAATTGCTATTCTGCTCATCACAAGAAGAAGGGAACCTTCAAGAAGTTCAAAGGACCAAAGAAGAAAGTTGACCTATCAAAGGTTGAATGCTACAACTGTGATAAGATGGGTCACTACAAAAGTCATTGTCCTAAAGATCCAAGGAATAGGAAGAGAGAAAGAGAACATGTGAATATTGCCGATGAAGCTCCACCTAAGAGAAACAACACTGAAGAATCCAAAATCAAAGATTTATTTGCCAAAGACTCATAGGGGATACTATCTCTCGCATATCCTTCTATTTTAAGTTTTGCATTATTTTCTTTTATGTTTTGATTTCTAGTTTGTAGGTCCAACATATCTTGTTAGAAAATTCTTGAATTATTTTGATAAGTTGTAGGTATCTCTCAAAAGGATTGGATTAAGAGGGAGCCTTCACCATTTTACCAAAAGACAAGTATTTTGTTCTTTGTTTCATCTTTTCATGTTTGGTTTCCTCCTCACATCAAGATTTGTTTGTATTGTATGCTAATAATTGTTTCTTATATTTTCCTTGGTAGGAAAGATTGAAGAATACATAAACGTTATGGAGGAGAATTGAAGCATGGAAGAAGTTTTGTTGCAAAGGAAGCCCTTCAAGAATTGATGTCCTACAAGATTTTATAAAGAACAATTCATGATATGTCTTAGACTACAAGATTTGTCACAAGATTCTCTTTAGAGACAAGGTATGTTAATTCTCTTTTGAAATTTGCTTTACATTACTAGCATTGTTATGTCTAGGGCTTTGAATCAAAAAGATTCTTGTTAGGGTGATTAATCATTAGATTGAATCTACCCTTGTTATACTATCATTTGATCATTCTTGTGAAACCCTAACCTTTAGGGTTCACTATAAAACCCTATCCTTTTGGTGCTTATGGTGTGTTACCAATAATGTTGAAACACTAGTCTTCTTAGGGTTGTTGATGAAATCTAGAAACTATGATGAAAACTCTATTCCTTTTATGCTTAAAGTTTTGATATTGTTTTAGCAAAAACCCTAGTCTTTTAAGGGTTGTTTTTATTGTCCAAATTATAAACTGAAACCTTAGATCTTTAAGATTTTGATAAGTTAGGGTTTGTTGTTAATAAGTTGAAATCCTAGATTTTAAGGTTGTGATGAATTAGGGTTTATGAGCAAGACCCTTGTATTAGCTAAAATAAGGTCCTAGGAATGAAACCCTAGGTGTGTATTCTTCTGCATAATCAAAACCCTAAATTGATTGAAATTGTTGCACATCTAACTTTGGTATATTAATGTTTGTATCTAGGGTTTGCCCAAGTAAGTATTGAAATTTGATATAAGTCTCTACTATATGATAATGCATCCTAGATATGTATATGTGAGGCTTGTGGATAATCTCTGAATAGACAAGAGCATAATTCTACCAATACCACCACAGGCCATATATAGACCAGGATTACCATAGGGTGGAAAGGCCCTAAATATATATATTTTTAGTTGTTTTATCATAGCTTTATCTAAAACATGTATATATTTATTTTTTCTGATATATAAATAAACAATCTGAATATGTACAGGGATCTCTAAACAATCCTACAGGAAATCGTTTGGCCATTTATATTTTTTAACATAGCTGGTTTTGAAATGGTCATGGACCAACAGTACTCGCATATGCCTTGGGCATCTACTACATGTAATTTTTCCACATAATGAAAGATTATGATTTTTCCATGGGAAAAAAAATTGTTGAGGCTCATGTTTTTGTTTGTAAAATCTAGGGTTTTTAACAAAACCCTAGTAGAGATTGATATTATAGGATATGATGATATTGTTTACCAAAATGATTTAGTTTTGATGATAAAATCTAGGGTTTGCAACAAATCCTAGTAGAATTTGACATGTAAAAGCATATTTTTGAAACCCTAGATGTATAATACTATGATTGGATTGTTATTTAATTGTTGATATCTAAGAATTTGTCTCGAAGATGGAGTTTAGGGTTTATGGAAAAACCTTAGCAAGATATTGAAGTATAGTATGTAAAATGTGACCCTTGTTGATTATGAACCTAACCAAGTTTAGGTATTTAGTGCCTCAAGTTTGAATGTTTTGATGCTTATATTATAATGGCATTGATATAGTTAACTTCATGCTTATGTATATTTGTGTTTGGTTGTACTTGTTGTTAAAGATCTGTAGGTACATAATCTTCAAGATGTTGGAGATGTTTGTAATTGAATATGATAATGAGCATGATGAAGGAAAATCTAATAATGATGAAGACATGGATAAAGCCTTGAAAGGATGAATTTTATCCGATGTTATGAAGTTATTGATCTCCCCAAGTTGAGAGGGGGCCTCGATAGAAGAAAGAGTATATCTCCTTAGTTGATAGGGAGGGCGTATTATGACAATGAATACCTTGAAGTAAGAATGAAACCAAATCAATGAAAGTACTACAGATGAATGTTCGTGATTCATAAATTTGCAGTCAAAAGACTTGAGAAGTACTAAGGTTGTATTTGATGTTGCTGAAGAAGTGAAAGAAGAAAGCTTCCGACAAGATGTAATTGGATAACTTGATGATGATATAAGCAGCATGAGAAAGTATCAAGACCCCAAAGGTTTGTGTTTACTTGTATATACATTTGAAAGTTTATTACTCATTGGAGTTTTGATTGTGCAGGATCTCTCCATAAAAGATTGAACGTTTGAGGCATGCTTGGATTGGTGGTTATATCTGATTTAGTTGATTAGTAGAGATGAAGCATCTTATGGAAAAATGCTTGGGAGGACATATGGCCGACCTATGTGTTGATGTTTAGATCCCGAAGTAGGGAGGGTGGCATTGGTCATGGAACTCCAACCTTGGATACATGCCTATATCCCTGGGTTGGCAATAGAGCTTAAAAGCCTGATAGTACCTACAGTGGCTAAAGCTTGAGTCCATATTAGTCCCACCCGATTAGAGTACACTGGTCAGGTATCTAATCTATAGCACTGCGTGTGCTATGACTCTTCATAGAGCATATCATTTTGAGATCTTCCATGTACCTTATGTAATTACGAATACCTCCCTAGTTAATAGGGAATGTTGAAGAATGTAACTAGTTCCCGCCTACATAATTGTATTTGAGTCATGATCTAATGTATTTGTCAAAATAAAGAAAAATAAATTTTATTATTAAAGAAATTGACTTATTAAAGAAAGGGTTTAATGCTTGGGTCAATTGTTTTTAGGTCAAAGCCTCCATTGAAGGCTTCTAGGGTTTATGTCAAATGTCCTTGTCCATGTCATAATGTAAAAGACCCTTCTTGGGCTTCATTTGTAAAGAAATAATTTTGTTTTAATGTAAAATACGTCAATTAGGCCTCCTCCACCAAGTCAACCTCAAATTGGACAAGTCAGCCTAACTGAGGGGCATAATCTCCTATCTAAAGGCAGCAACTCGACCTCATTTGGAGCACACACTCACCAAGTTCAATCCGCAGTTGTTGGGAGCGGTAAAAAGTGTGAAATTCAAGGAAGAAGGTGGAAAGGGCTAGTGAAGGAGAAGGAGGTCTCTATCAAGAACAAGAAGTCGAAATTCTCTCTCCCTCTCTCACGTGTGAAGCTACTAAGCTACTAGAAAGGCCAAAGTTGCAGTACTATAGCTGGGCTGAAATTTTGGAGTTATTGGGCTGAAGTTGTTGGACAATAAAACACTATTGAAGTTTGTTGAATCGTATTGGAAGGCTAACTTGGTGGAGGAGGAAGGTCTTTGGGTCTAGGGTCTTGGTCTTGTTAAAAAATCGAAAGGTAGAAATATCTTTTGATGTTGATAATTACTTGTGAAATCTTAGTGTTCTTATTAACTTCTTTATGTTTTTCCTTTATCTATGTTTCATCAAGCAATTACCAAAAGAAAAACATGAATATCAATGGACACCAGATGTAGGCACTCAGCCAGGGCTAAAACCCCTATGTAGGGGAAAACCCAGTCAAGAACTCTTCCTTCAATAATTCACGCTGAGATAAACCAAGAATTTAGACCTACAGACCTTCCTTCTCCACCAAGTCAGCATTCCAATGAGATATATCAACCTTCAATAGTCTCGTATTGTCTAGCAGCAACAACCCAACAACAACTTAGAAATTTCGACCCCAACTTCACTAGAAGCTTCAGAATTTCAGCCTTGATAGCAACTGCATAATTTCGGCCCCCAACAACAATCCAAAACTTTGCACGTGTGAGGTAAGAGAGAGAAATTGAGGATTCTTGCACAAGATGTTGGTTGCCTTCTTTACTAGACTTTTCCACTTCTTCCCTTGAAATTTGCACTTTTTCTTAGCCCAGAAATTACAGATTGAACTTGTTGAGTTGGTGCTTCAAATGAGGTCGAGTTGCTCCAATATATAGGTTCCTTGTGAGGTCGAGTTCCCCTGTATGAGGCCGACTTGGTGGAGGAGGTCTAGAGGACCTAAAATACAATCAAATGAATTTCTTCTTTGACAAATAGAGACCAAGAAGGGTCTTTTACAATATGACATGTACGAGAACACTTTACATAAACCCTAGAAGCCTTCAATGGAGAATTTAACCTAAAAACAAATGACCCAAGCATGAAACCATGCTTTAATAAGTCAATTTATTTAATAATAAAATTTCTTTTTCTTTCTTTTCGTAAATACATTACATCATGGCTCAAGTACAATTATGAAGACCGATACTAGTTACATTTTTCAACACGTCTATCTCAACTTGAATTTTCTAGTGGAAGAGTTTGATTGGGTTTTCTCCTATATAGGGGTTTTAGCCCTAGCAGAGTGCCTACATCTGGTGCCTTTTGATCTTCGTGTTTTGCTTTTGATAATTGCTTGATGAAACAAAGATAAAAGAAGAACATAAGAAAGTTAATAAGAACTCAAAGATATCACAAGTAATTATCAACATAAGAAAATATTTCTGCCTTCATAATTTTCTAACATCATCCACTCTATTCCCACTAAGATGGAATTTCAAGAAGGATACAATGCCTGCCCACCACCTTACTGCAAAGTTGCAAAGTTATGCAAGGTCATTGTTAAATAATGAAGTTTCCAAGTAGTGTTATCATGGTAATACTCAATATTGAATAAAGTATTTTTAGGAGTCCTGATGTTAAATATAATTTTCTTAGAAGTCGTAATGTTAGGAGGGTCATAACATCCCTATTAAATATAGATTAATTATATAAATAGTTACATTACTTGTTTCAAAATGTATAAAAGAATGTGATGTTGACGTATTCAGTGACTCCATTACCAACAGTGCTATCGGAGCTAAAAATATAACCATAAGTCTATTCAAGAAGGCTAAGGAAGGAGTCATTTCCTAAGGTGCTCCTGTCGGGAAAAATGTCAATGAAAGTCCACGAGGCATGTTCTAGAGATAATAAGGCTTTAAAACCTTAGCCTTCGAAATGTTCTAAAGCTATTATAGGAAGCATCTTCTAATATTGGTGCAAGGGCTTTGTGAGCACATTGAAAAGAAACTAAATATCAGACTCGATATACATGTAGAAGTCAAAATAAGATGATGCCCAATGGGGAGATGACATTCATCTGAGGGTGAAGAGTCGCATGTACCAAGTAGATGATGCCTAATGAGAGGAAACTCCACTGCTAAAGACTAAAAGGAAGAAGACTAGTCTTCAAAAACTATGCAGACCAGAATGAAGAAGAGCTTGTGCTTAGAAACATACCACCTGCACTAGGGAAGCAGAGAAAAGACTTAGACAAAACTAAAGTAGAGCTTGTGCAAAAAAGATGCAGACAATTTGGAATTAAACATTCAACATAAAACACTCACCCACATGCCTATGCAGAAGGTGTTGAACTCATGCAAACCCAAAACATAGAGAAAATGGTTTTTGCATCAAAATCAGACACTTAGAAAAGACTTAAATTCAAAATAACAGGTGCTCACAAAGAGTAAACAGATTTTTGAAGTAAAGCAAAGCTAGAAATATTTGAAGAGAAATAAGGCATGCACAAGAAGAGCAAGAACTTACCAAAAATATCTACAAACATACCCAACCTTGAATTTGTATCAGCCACATAGAGAATGAAGTGTTGACTGAAATTTTCACCATATTTCTATGCCCTACAACATCAATCTATTTTCACACACACATAGACAAAGACACTTCTTTCAAAAGCTTGATAGGAATCTTGCTGATTTGTAAATTGTCATGTATATTCCACTAGAATATTTCCTCAGATCTTACAATAATCTTCAAACCGCTTTACTTTAGATTCAAATTTAATAGTACTAGCTTAACACAGAGTTATCCATGTATATACATGGATAATGGTAGGAGAAAATTTTTCTTCGAAGGTGCATATATCCAGCCAACAACCTCGTATGATCCTCAAATAGCAGCCCCTCAGATGCCTTCTACCCACACAAAGGTCAACTCATTCACTTGATCAGATTGCTCACCAAATGAAAGTATCTCAATGACCATGATGTACATTAGCCATTATTTTGATAGAAGATATTGCATTTAATGTTTTAGGACATAGGTTGAAATTAGATAATTGATCATTATGCTTAGAAGTTGTACTTGTTTCCTTATTTCACCTTGGGATTCATCCTTTCTC
>APFE030806182.1:0-10437 GCA_000404065.3 Pinus taeda | reverse complement strand
TTACCTGTTCATCTCCTTCATAGCTTGTGACAATTTTGTCCAATATTTCTTTTGCGGATTTATAGTGCATTACCTTCATGAATTCCGATTGGGATATACATCCTAATAGGGTACTGACTGCTTTTGCATTTGTTTCATACTTCTTTTTCTCGTCTGCATCTGTAGGAGTAGTGGAAGGAAAAGCATAGCCTGTCTCTACAATGTTCCAAACTTCTGTACCAAGAGATTGAAGATAGGCAGTAACTCTTACCTTCCAATAATTGAAGTTTGTCCCATCAAAAATCGGCAGCCTGATAGATGCTTCCATCTCGTAGTTGCTCATAATGAAAGATCTTCCTTCAAGCAATCAAGCTTCTTTAGAAGGACCTGCTCTGATACCAATTGTTGAAAATAATACTGAGAGGGGGGGGATGAATCAGTATTATCCAGGATAATTATTCTTTTTCAAAACAACTGATATACGCTACTTCAATTTAATAAACCTGCGTATGTACGCGTTTATGCAGAAGGAAACCTGCGTATACGGAACATGCTTTTACTTTACTTAATCTTTCTGATGATGATTGTTAGTCAGTGATGCAGAATCAAATAACAGTATCCAGAGACAGCAAAACAGATCAGAAAGACAATCAGACACAAGAACACAAGATATAAGGTGGAAACCCAATGTGGGTGAAAACCACCTGCTGCAATTCGTCTCTATCTTCCTTTTAAATTAGAAAACTTCTTTTACAATGTACTGGTGCAATATTTTTACCAGTACGCAGGCTGCAACCTACAGAGAACTACAACTCTCTCTCGTTCTCCAGTTTCTCCTGGAAGGGAGCAACAACCCCCTTTAGCTTTTGCACTAGCCAAGATACTAGTACGTAGGTGTTGGCCTACAGAAGACTACAACCTTCTCTTTCTTACAGGGACCACTTTTCATCAATTTTCAAACTGGATCCATGAACATCAAACAATCATCAAGAATCAACCAATCTCCTTTTCACCAGCTAGATCTGAAACAAGTAGATACTTCTCTGACAGCTGTACATAGAACACTGTACCAGAAACCACACAGTAGAAACAGAACCCAAAACACAGCAGCAATAAGTAGAAACAGCTAAATCACAGCTTAATGCATATACGCATTTTCAACAGTCTGCAACTTGCGTGCATACACATCTGCGTATGGAACAACCTGCGTATACGCGGCTTTACTTCCCTTAAACTACGTGTATACGCGCCTTCGCTTTACCAAACCTGCGTATAGATCTATAAAGGACGACACACTCTTCCAGATATTTAATCACTAATTAACCCAGATTATAGATCAGATAAGCGCCACATCAAGCAGATCAAAATCATACAGAGATACTATCATTTAGGCTTAAAGATTATGACCCATGAATAGACCTTATCCTTCCTTTTGTGCTAAGGTTCCTCCTTCCTCCAGATCTAGATCTGCGTCACCATCCAATATACCAGCTCTAGCACTTTTTCAGATCTTCAATAATAATCCAGATAGTGATTTGTCAGAAGATCTCCTTCCTCTTTTATAGCCCTAGGCCTTCCCCAATACCATGGTCCAAAACCATAACATTTCAATACCATGAACCCAAAAACAATGGATCGACACAATTAACGAGACGCCATGGTCCAAAACATAGGTTCAAGTTCCAAGATCTAACTGCCATGGACCAAAAGAATGATCATCAACATATACGCGCTTTTGTAAAGTATAACCCGCGTGTATACGCGCCTTCGTCTAGATGAACCTGCATATATGTATTTTTCTACTTTCTAAGTGCCTGAACTGAGATCTGTTACCAAAGAAGGTTGCCATCAAGGACAACACCTGTGCCATAATGCCAACAACCTAGTGCTTAGATGAGATACAAGGAGAAAAGACAAAGGAAAGCATGAAAAATTTGACAACCTCTGGTTTGGTCCATTCAACATTGCAGAAGCCAAAGGGAATAGTAAATACATCCTGTAGAATCTGGAAGGAGAGTATTCCTCATTTCCAGTCAATGGGAGATACCTGGAATATTACATTCAGTATTGAGTTTTCATTCATTCACCATGTGTAAATATTTGGAGAGTTTATTTAATTTATGAAAATATTGCAAGTGAGTATCTATTTTTTTTAAGACTCCATAGCTCAAGGAGAAGGCACTTTGATCTTGTTCTCTGCATCCCTGAGGGGGAAGAAGTACCCAGCTAGAGCTGATGTTGTAACATTATTTAGTTTTGATAAGTTAGCATATTAGTCAAAATAATTCAAAATGTTAAGTTAGGATATGGATACAAAAGAAAGAAAAGTTAACATGTTAGGTAAATTTATTGTTTTATAGGCATCCATATCAATAAAATGTTAGGTGTTAGCTGCCCTAAATAAAGAAGGCAAAACAAAAATAAAATGTTAGGGAAGGAAAAAGAAAAGGAAGGCTTCATTTTATGCTTTCATAAATTCACAGGCTGCTAGTCTAAATGTGCCACAAGTCAATCATCAAATGAATACTTTCATGTGCAGAGAATAAGGAAAAGGAGAAAACCATTACTGAAAGGTTTATATATCAATTATTTTGGTATCCCTATCCCTAAGCTTTAAAATCCCAAAAAATTATCCGTCCGCTCATATATCCCTTCACCCATTATCCCTAAGTTGATATACTCTTCATATATCACATATATTCCCCATCATTCATTTCCCTACGCCACCAAATAGCTCTGTCACATCATGATTAACCTTCCATTACATCATGCTCCATCTTCGCCTATTTCCCACATTCGATGGTCCAAATACGACTTCACCACCCCCCCAACCATCTGAGCTTTACCGCGGAGGGCGGGGTAAGGTGGGGGGGGGGGGGGTGGGTAGGGGCATCCGAAATGGGTTGTATACCAACCATGCATGCCCCTACATGTTAGATCCTCAGTGTTTCAGGCCCCCCTCGAGTGTAACCACTAACCACTCTCCCTCCCCTCTGAAAAGTTGATTCCATCATTCCCAATACTGCTTTCCTATCCATTGTGTTCCTGCCATTCACCTTTAGCCACCTCATCTATCCGTTAAACTCCATCAAATCACATTTATTCCCTCCAAAATTAACCTGCTAAGCATTAATTAGCTTAGTCGTTAATTGAACAGAATTGCGCCACCTTCAATAGAAAACCAAATTAGTTATATAAATCTATTTTCTATTTGCGAACCAGATATTGAATTCAAGCTCTATCATTGTTAATTGATTTCTTACAGGTATTGCTAGACTCAATTTGATAGTTTCAATTGCCTGCGACATCTTTGCTCAATCATTATCAACCTGTTACTTCTGCTTTTTCCTCCAGAGCCTGACTTTTCTCTATGTTTTTCCACTCTCAAACTCCCAAACCCATTCACTATTCCTCTTAGACATAGCCAAGATGTCTCCAAAGGACAAAGGACCAGAGGAAATTGTCAATCCTCTGATCTATCCTCCTGTATACCTTCATCACATTCCTATGGCTCACCGAGATTACAAAATCCACAAGACACTTTGTGAACTAAACCTCTTCAATATGTATTGCTGGATTGAAGATAAGTATATAGATAAATTCGATGCTATTCAATTGTGGGAATCAAATTTACCTCACTACATATTTCCTCGTACCCACAACACCCCAAATTTTATTAGAACATGTCATGCATCCTATTTGCCATGCCAAAGGGCCATACTCACTCCCACTGGAGAAATTTAGTTTACCATAACCGCTCAGGCCATTGATCAGATGATGCAAGCCCCCTCACTAGAGAATTCTACCCCATTTTCCTATGAAGCACAAATTGAGCTATACTAGAAACTAGACTTTCCCAAGAGAGCCCAAACTCTTGAGTTGTTTTTGACAGAAGAAGCTTCATTACCAAAGAATAATCCTCCTTATACCTCCTCCATTTTCCCTTAGAGAGCCAAGCATATTATCACAGTTGTTTCATACCTCCTTGGCTAATACTCTGATTAATGGGTAGATGAGGCCCTTATAGGATTTTTGTCCATGTTTTGTACTAACTCTAAGCCCTCCATTGTGCTTAATTTCAACCATTTTCTTGAAGAGTCCATTCATCAACAACTTGTTAAATTTCCAACTGAGGAGGTATTCAAATATGCCTCTGTATTGGTGTCCATGTTTCTATATTTTCAAGGGACAACATTAACCTTGCTTTGAAAAAACTAGATGAAAAAGGAAACCAACAGTCAGTCATCTTTTGGACTAATCTAGTCATGAAAGAGCTAAAAGAGTAAAAAAAATAATTTGGATATAGCAGCGTTGAGGAAGTAGTTAAGGCTACCAGCTACTAAAGTTCCTCTAGCTAAGGATATTATAGAGATAGACACTCAAAATGCAGATATGATGAAGCTCATCATGGAGTAGACTATACAACTCAAGCAAACAAAGACAGAGATGAAGAAGCTAATTAAGGAAAAGGAAAAATCTGCTAAAAATACTGCCCCCTTGGAAGCACTCCCTATCATATTCATTCCTACAACCATACCAACTACAACAAGTAAGGGAGATGTTGCAGACCATTTGGCAAATGCAGCCCAAAACATGTCTCTTAAGACTAAGGAAATCAAGAAGTTGCAGGATCAAGTGAAACTTCTATAGGATCATCACCAAAAATCTAAGAATTTTCATGTAGCAGAGCTTCAGAGAGCTCAAAATCAAATAGAAGCGTGGAAGAAGTCAAAAATTGAGTCTTCCATTGGCCACACTCTGGTTCATGTCAAGGAAATCATATGGAACAACATCATTGAGGATATAGATGAAATCCGACCATCTATCCATATTATTTTTTAGTAAAAGGAGCTGATGGAAAAGGAAAAGAAGACCATTATGTTACAGATCTATTTTGGCACATCACTCCCATTATTCAACTCAGTACTTTTAGGGCTCATCAAACCCTAATTTAGTTGCTACATTCCCTAGAAAAGTCATCACATTGAATGCCATCATACTTGAGAGTTTCCTAGCCTAAATACAACTTGCAATGACTCCTTGAGGTACCATCAGAGCCTTGGTCAAGGGTAAGTGTATTGTACAACACTTAGGCCCATTCAAGCCTACTCACAGAGCACCTAGGCCCACTTTGACCTGCGTTGGGTGAGATTGAGCAAAATATTCATAGGGTTCTATGAATATTATTTCATTCTATATACTTCTAGAATATTCCCACCTCTTATCCTCTCCTATGAGCTCAAAATTGGATAGGGAATGAATAAAATAAATTCCTATCCTCTCATCCCTTCCTCCATGGAAATTAACTCCCAAATTGGAAAGCCATTCAATCACAAATTTATGAAAAAACCACCTCCATTTCCCTATAAATTGAGCACTCATCATAGTGTTCAGGGGCTGGACTTTGAGAATTTGTAAGGAGATATTGTTGGTGTGAGGTTTGATATTGTAAGGAAGTATTGTTATGCTGCTGGAGTATTGTGCTTTTAGTGTGATGGTGTTAGGTCCCTATAATACTAGTGATTCTCCCATTACTATAGTCGTTTTATCCCTTATTATTATTGTTGTTCCCATATTGTCCCCATATTGTTATTATTGTGCCCCATAGAATCCCTCTATTGTTATTTTTGTGCCTTTATATTATTATTGTTAGGTTGGCTTAGTTATATTGTGACCCCTTAGACTCCTATATATAGAAAGGAGATTTTGTCATTTCAATCATCTAAGAATTGTTCATTTATGTAATGTAAAGTAGGTTTCCCCCTCGAAGAGGTTTATTTATGAGGCATTTCTCTATATTTTCTATCTTTTTGTGAGCTGGTTTCATAACATTTGGTATCAAAGCTTTTGATTCTAAGGTTTCGCTGCTCCAAACAGGTCATCGTGGAATTTTTAAGATAATGTTTTTTTTGTAATGTTTCAAAAGCTACAACAAAAATACATTTGAGGTGAAATCATTTTAAACTTCGGTTCCAAATTTCAGAGCTTGTCTCGTTATATTTACAGAGATATGATATGAGGAATATATGGTTTTTGTAGACTCCTGAATTACATTCCAAACAAGTGACTTTGGGAAAATCATCATAACTTTTGTTTTGAGCATCATATTGAAATTTCATAAGAAGCTTCAGAAAGAGGACGGCCTGTAATTTTTTGTGTATCAGTTTCAGGTACTAAGGTTGAACTGGTGACACATGGCACGTCATACAAGTTCACTCTATTGAACTAGTCTATAATCAGGTCACCGTGGGAGATTTGGTATAACTCTTCCTTGGAGAATCCAACCTTGATCAAAATTGCAGGGTCAGAAAAAGGACTCAAAGGGATACCGCAAGAAGAGATTTTAGATATTCAAGATTGGCAGATAGAGATACAATAGATTCAATATCGAACTCTTACAAAGTGAAAAAAAAGGTGTGTATTTTTTTTAATTTTGCATAAGATTGGTTTGAAAAAATAGTTTGAAGGAATTCAAAGGGAATAGTGAAAAATTATTAGCATTAATTAATGCCAAAAAGAAAGAAAATGGAAACACCTAGTAAGCAAACTAAAAGCTCTAGCATGACTCATGAAGAAGAGGAAGAAATGGAACATGATATATCAAAATTACAAGACCAAGTACAAAAAAAATCACTTTCACTAAAAGTAAATGAAACCAAGATGAATGATGTGGAAGCTAAGATGAATGGCATGGAAGATAAGATGGAAGCTAAGATGAATGGCATGGATGATAAGATGGAGGAATTGAAGATAAATTTGAATAAGTTGCTACAAGAAATGGTCACTAATGGTGAAAGGGTAGTAAAGGAAACTCATGATGAGAACAAAATAAATTTTAATTATGTTTTCATAGACTCTAATGTTGGATTTAATACCCACCATGTTGCAAAAATCGATATGAGGAAGTTTGATTTCAAGGATCTCGGAACATGGATACTATAGATGGAGCAATTTTTCGATCTACATAATGTGAAAAACACACAAAAGATATGTATTGCAACTTTATATTTGGAACCAAATCAGTTTGTATGGTATCGATGACTTTGCTCTCATAAACAAATTATCACTTGGGAAATTTTTATGGAAGAAATGATAGCACAATATGAGGATACAAAAAACAACACCTTTTTTAGCCAATTGATAGATCTCAGACAAAAGGGTTCAATGATGGAGCACATTGAGGACTTCCAAAAATTGAACATAATGGTAAAAGATATGCAGAGGAGTGTAGAATTGATGTGTTCATAGGGACTTTAAAATAAAATATCCAACATGAGGTTCACCTTTGGGAACCTGATTCATTGGAGAAGGCATTCAGGTTAGCAAGAAAAATGGAAAGCAAAATTATGGCAACCAAGAATCCTATCACTCACAACTATAAAGATGGAAGTGTTGTTGCCCCTATCCTTCCGCAACCTACAAGGTTGACACCACAACAATTGGAAGAAAAAAGAGAAAAAGGGATTTGTTACCGTTGTGATAGCAAATACACTAAAGGTCATAAGTGTGCTGAGAAGAAATTATTCTACATAGATTATGATTAGGAGGAAGAAAAGGAACAAGAAATGTCAAAAGAAGAGGATATACTCCAGGAACAAACCCTAGATAAAGAAGAAATGAATTTGACCATATATTGTAATGCATTGGCTAGAATTACCACTCCTCAAACTATCAAGATAGAGGGACATATCAAGAAGAAAAAGGTAATAGTGCTGATTGATTTGGGAAGTACCCATACTTTTATTCATTGTAAGATAACAAAGGAATTGAATTACTTCCTATGTCCAGCTCCAGAGTGTTAAGTGATGGTTGCAAGTGGAGGAACCATAAATTGCTCTGGAAAGTGCCATAATATCAAGCTACCCATGGGAGAATATGTATTGAATAGCCCAATGCTTTCCATTCCAAAGGGTGGTGCTGATGTGGTACTAGGAGTCCAATGGCTACAACCCTTGGGTACAATAGCTTTTAATTTTCAAGAAATTTTCATGAAATTTTCTGTGGAAGGAAAGGAAGTTGAATTAAGGGGTATTGCAAAGAAACCAGGAAAGATAATAAGCTCTAACAGTATGACAAAGCTTCTAAATAAGGAACAACAAGGTGTAATTGCACAATTATGTTCGCTAGAGGTTCCCACATCAAAATAATCTATTTCTATAGATCTGCAAAATGCCTTGGACAACCATTCCTAGGTATTTGAGACTCCCAAAGGTCCCCCACCTATTTGTGATAATGATCATGATATTCATTTGATTCCAGGAAGTGTTCCACCAAACATCAGGTTGTACAGATATCCCTATGCCCAAAAGAGTGAAATTAAACGTATGGTTGCAGAAATGCTAGAGGATGGTATAATTCAACCTAGTCAAAATTCTTTCTCTACTCTAGTAGTATTGGTGCACAAGAAGGATCGATCATGGCGCATGTGTCTAAATTATAGGGAGCTCAACAAGCTCACTATTAAAGATAAATTTCCCATTCCTGTCATTGATGAATTATTGGATAAATTGCATGGATCAATTTACTTCACCAAGTTGGATCTTCGTTCGGGATATCATCAAATGAGAATGAAGACTAAAGACATTCCAAAAACAGCATTTAGAACTCATGAGGGTCATTATGAATTTTTGGTCATGCCTTTTGGCCTTACCAATGTACCTTCAACATTTCAAGGGTTGATGAATTCAATTTTCAAACCATTCCTTAGAAAATTTGTGTTAGTATTTTTTGATGATATACTAATCTACAGCAAGTCTTGGAAGGATCATGTGGAACATGTTGATAGGGTGCTACAACTATTGGAGGAGAAACAATTATATGCAAAAAGATCCAGATGCTTCTTTAGAGTCCAAGAGGTGGAATATCTGGGTCATATTGTATTTCATGAAGGAGTTAAGGTAGGCCCTAGCAAAATTAAAGCCATTAAGGAATGGAAAATCCCCACATCCATAAAGCATCTGCGAGGATTTCACGGGTTGACAGGGTATTATTGCAAGTTTGTTAAGAATTATGGAAGAATAGCAACACCTCTAACAACATTATTGAAGAAAGACCCATTGCTTTTGAAAGTCGTCCAATCAAGGGAAAGTTTTTACATAAAGCTATTTATGAGAAGGAAATGTTGGCAATACTCCATGCACTTAAGAAATGGCGACCCTACCTAATGGGAAGAAAGTTCAAGGTAAAAACGGATCATGATAGCCTTAAATACTTTTTAGAACAAAGATTATCCTCTGAAGAGCAACAAAAGTGGGTCACAAAGATGGAAGCAAAATGTGGTGGTAGAAGCACTCTCAAGAAAGGATGAGGATGTGGAAGTATTGTTGTGCGCCATTTCTAGTATCCAACCAGGTTGGATAAATGAAGCAAGGGAGGAATGGAAGAATGACGAAGAAGTGTGGGCACTTATTCGAAAATTACAACAAGATTCCAGTATGTCTGATACATTTAGCTGGAAAAATGATTCGTTATGGTACAAAGATCGCTTATACCTCTGTAATAATTCCCAGCTAAAACAAAAGATTCTTATGGAATTGCACACTTCTCCCTTAGGAGGGCACTCGGGATTTTTAAAAACTTACCACAGGGTTAAGAAGGAATTTTTTTGGGATGGCCTTAATCAGATATTCAAAAGTTTGTGGCGAAATGTTTGGTTTGCCAACAAAATAAAGTTGAAACAATTAAGACACCGGGTCTATTACAACCTTTATCCATTCCAAACCAATGTTGGGAGGAGGTTTCAATGGATTTTATCACAGGTTTACCCAAGTTTGAGGGAAAGAGTGTCATCATGGTGGTAGTTGACAGACTTACCAAGTATGCACACTTTTGTGCATTATCACATCCATTCAAAGCCAGTACAGTTTCTACTGCATTTATGGAAATAATTCAAAAGCTACATGGAAACCCAAAGATTATTGTAAGAGATCCCATTTTCACTGAAAATTTTTGGACATAATTATTTTCTTGTCTTGGTACCCAGTTAGCTCATAGCTCATCTTATCATCCTCAATCTAATGGGCAAACTGAGATAGTAAAAAAATGTTTGGAAGGATATCTTTGTTGCTTTGTATCTGATAAATGGACACAATGGGTCAAATGCTTGCCTCTGGCTTTATGGTGGTATAACACTTCCTTCCATACAACAACAAAATGACCCCATTTATGGCACCTTATGGGTATCAGCCAACATCCATCACATCATATTTAAGATAAAATTCTAAGGTTTAGGCAGTGGAATATCGCATTGAACATCAACAACAAATCCTCCAACTCTTAAAGGATAACCTCGTGTTGCCACAGAATAGAATGAAACAATAGGCAAATGAACATTGCAGCGAAAGAAGTTTTGATGTAGGGATTGGGTATTCCTACGACTACAACCGTATAAGCAAATGTCCCTCAAGCAAGCTAAGAAGGATAATAAATTATCACCAAAGTATTATGGTCCGTACAAGG
>APFE030806173.1:0-40437 GCA_000404065.3 Pinus taeda | reverse complement strand
CAATGGTGATGACCAGTGAACGGAACAACCCAACCCGACATGGATGCGGAAGGAAAGTGTCATGTTCAAGAGCGACTGCTACCAATAAAGTTTCTTCTTGTTTTCTTCCCAATTTTCCCCAGTCATTGCTGACCAGTACCTCTTTATTTTTGTCAAGCTTGAGGAGGATAACATATGCTTGTTCTATAATCTGCCCTTCGGGCGAACCTGTCGCTATATTTTAGCGAGCCTAGCGACATTGAAACTTGTTCTCATCTTGTTGGATGATTTTGTCGCTATTTAGTTTAATGAGTTTAACGACAAAGATAACTCGGCCTCTTTCAATTTTAGAGAGTCTGAAAGAAACAGAAAGAAGACTTTGAAGATTCTTTTTCGTTGTATAATCCCTTAAGTCCGAAAAAGCGTAAAATAATACAAAAGGGATCAATTTTTGATAGTTTTAACAACCAAACAAGACAAGCGCTCGATTGTTTTGTGTAACAGGTCCAAAAAGATTAAAATCTAGAAGAGGGATAGCACTTCCGATGCCTTTTAACGAGCCAGAGAGGCCAATCGCTCGGAAATATTTTCATATTTTACGAGTCAGGTGAAAAGATATTAAAGAAGACTCATCTTCAAGGAACGAGTGATGGTTTCGGGTAGCAGTTGATTCCAGGTAAGATTTGGAACTTCCCAATCACGGCAGTGTTACAAGGATGGCTAGTAGAATCACTCTTCACAGATGTTCCTCGAAGGGGTAAACAATCATGTGGGGGTGAATGATCGACTAAAAACAGAGTGGAGGTGATGGCGAGAACATGACCAAGGCTCAAAAGTTGGTGATAAGGCATTCACAATGGTTATTTACCCGTTCATTTTTTAACGAGCTTAAACGCGGGGAGAAACACTTGCTCATGACTCATGTTTATTTTTTAACGAGCATGAACTATGCGTTAAAACTGCTCATGGAGAGTTTATTTTTTAATGAGCTTGAACTCTGCGACAACATTGCTTTCCAGTCGTACGATGAAAATGTCTCATTCGAGATGCTATTTTGAAGTGGCTTACATCTCTAAAGCTTTGCCACGGATCCTCTCTTTATGCAAGCTAGGAAACGACTAGCCTTACGGGTTTAAAGGGTTAGAGATCCTACAAATTTAAAAAATAAATAGCTGCTCTTCACTTGCATGCGAAAAGGTTTGCATGCCCCTAGGTATAGCGGAGTAGAGTTTCCAGGTTACCCCTCAATTTGCAGACAAAACATTTGTTTTATCAAGAAAGGCCTACCTTCTAATGGAGGTATCTTATCTGGTCTAATCCCTTTTCTTATATGGACGGGTATCAGACTAGTCATATATCCTTCGTCGAAACCTACCCTATACCCAGAGTTTTCCTGCCAAAGCAGACCAGAGTGCATGCTCCTTGGGTTTCAGTCACACCTTCCTGAATCACTCGCGCTCATCAGGTGGACAGACTGGAGATCGATGAGACATTTCTTGTGTGAAAAGACCATTCAGGGATGGCATTTGACTATTTGCGAAGTGTGAACCGGGGAATGACATTTGGTCTATGAGCTTGACCACTTTGCCTTCATGCGGAAAACACATTACTCTAAAGAGTGAGGATACAATGGCTCCCATGCAATAAATACAGTTGCATCCAAGGAGTAGATTGTAATCTGAAGGTCCCTGAACTACCATAACGTTCATGTGAATAGTTTTTGTTCTCAAATTAATGGGCACATTTGGAAGGATCCCTAAAGGTTGACTGGTTCCTTTGTCGAAGCTTGTTAGATTTCTCATTTCAGGCAAAAGCGAGGGCGAACCAAGCGCTTACCAAGCAGTTAAGGAAAGGATACTCACAGAAGCCCCTTCATCGATGATAGTACCAGCCATGACCATTCTGTAAGCTTGTACAATAATTCTGAATGGTACACTGGCTAGTAAACGGGGTCTGCCTAGTAGGTTCCAGTCGAAGGAAACCACTAGATTGCTTGGTGGTGGGACCGAATAAACGGTCGGGTAGGACTCTGATGAACTTCCTTCCTGCGGTAAAGGAACGGAAGGACTACCCCCAAGCTCATCTAAGTCGGTGTTGATGAAAATAATTTGAATGGTATCGTTCTCTTTCTCTTCAGTGATGGTATCGTTCGAAGATGAACACTCTGAAGGCAATACCAGGTCAACTGTAGTATCGACCCTTTGAATTTCGTCTGGTATGGATTCCGAACGTTCATTTTCAACGATAGGTGCTTCGGCTGACCACAAAGATGGGCCAGCTGGATTTTCAACCGATGGAGGACTCAGCAAGAGTTTTTGATATCCAGGAGGAAGTCGTAACGGTGAAACCAGACGACTATCTAAAACTCTTTTAGCCTCTTCAAGGAAGGGATAGTGGTGGACGTTGTGATCGCCTTCACACAACTTACAAGGAAGTTTAGGATTCCTTTTCTGTCCATGTGCTTCACTTTCACTGGTTGACGGTGAGCATTCAACATGATCGCCAGAGGTTGGTGCTACCGGGTGGTGAAAACTAGGAGACCAGCCCCTTAAGATCCGAGGGATGTAGGGACAATCTCAGTGATAGTGGTCTCCATTGCAAATGACACAAGGAGATTTAGGTTTCGACTGTGCGGTGTGTGGATTTTTGCTAGACGATACTTGGTTGTTCCCTTTTGATTTTGGTTCCTTTTTCTTCTCTTATTTTTTCTCTTTCTACTTCTTCTTCTTCTCAATTACTTGAATTTTAGCTTTATCGACTTTGCCAAGTGAAGAGGAAGGAGGAGAAGGAGAATTAGATGAAGTAGAAGGTTGGAAACCAACTCTAGTGTCGTCTAGTTGCTAGTTAGACTATTCAGGAATTGTGGGATTTTGAACAACAGAGGTAGAGAAGAGCCAGACTGGCAAGCCAATTGTCAATCCTGGAAGTGACAAAGTGGCCATATGGGGTGGAACAACATCTCCCCAAGATAGGAAGGGACTAGGATTTCCTTCACGGGGAAATCCTTGGTTGGTAGACTCCATTTTCTCAACCTGAAGATCAACGGGGGAATTTGTGACGTTATTTTGATTTAAAATAAATTTTTAGACGCTTGGACACAACTTATTTTTTCAACTTTAAAGAGTCGAGAAAAAACAAAAGATGACTCTTGTCGCCTTCAATTTTTATTGAGATTGAAGTGACAAGCGCTCAGAGGACCTTTTCCTTTAAGGAATCTGAAAAGGAGCAAAATGGACTTCTCTGGAGATCTAGGCAGAGAGGATTATCAAACCAATCGTAAAACTGCAGAATACTTTTTACGGTACGACAATCAGTCTTCCTGAATGTTGTGTTCGGTGCATTACGATCGATAGGGCGGCAAACACGGCTTCCTAAGGATAAAGGATGCAGCCTACAGTGGTCTCCCAATATATACGCGACGGTACATGGGAGCACAAGTCCGTACTGGCACTTATCGTCTCAGAGTGGAGGAATCACCCAACCAGCACTGAAAGCAACAGTTACCAGGCTTTATGACGCAGAAATATGTCTCTAGCCTAGACCTCTAGATGTTGCGTTAAGTTCCAAAGCGTTGTTAGATTCATTAAGATTTATTTTAAGTTGATCTTGCTTAGCAGTTTGCCTTTCAGGTTCACCACGTGATGTATGTATAACTCCTAAATGCAGTCTAAGATGATAAATAGACGTTTTATCTTCTTTCAGCAATGAAAATCCTAGCTACTAAGGGGAAGAAAGTCAAGCATCTTTTCTTCGCAGAGCACAGAGCACACGCGAAATGCACAGTCCTAAATCAAGCCAAGCATTCAAGATGCAAATGAACATGCATGTATTGGTTTCAGCTCCCTTAATGTGTAAATGACACTAAGAAAACTATGTGGAAAAATGAATTAATTTTAAAGTGACTGTACTCAACAAAATTCTTTTTCAAAATGAAGTGAAAACAAGAGAGACACTTTGCGATTTTGAAATGGAAATTGCTTTTTGACACTTTAAAACTAG
Source organism: Pinus taeda (assembly GCA_000404065.3). Lineage (NCBI taxonomy): Eukaryota > Viridiplantae > Streptophyta > Pinopsida > Pinales > Pinaceae > Pinus > Pinus taeda. The sequence goes on along the minus strand of APFE030806173.1, from coordinate 36,459 downwards.
TAAATCAAGTCTTATGCAATAATAACCGTATAATCAACTATCTAAAACAATGGGATTACTTTCTAAAACTGAAAATGATAGCTATGACACTTTCAGATCTAGTGACGACAGTTCGACTATGTTATTTTTTGCAAAAGAGAACTAAAACGACGCACAATACATAAAAAAACGTTTATAGTTCTTTGCACTAAGGAGGCGGAATAATGCTAGAGAAGGGGGTATTCATAGAAGCACATTGATTACAGACAGCAAAAACTCTTGAATAAGACTGAAAACAGTGAGAAAAATCCACATTCGGAGGGTAAAATCAGTCCTCCCTGACCATCGCACTTGTTACACAGTGAACTCAGTATGCAGTGCAATTACTCCATTCAGGAAGTGCGATGCATACAGGCTTCCTTGAAGGCAGGGTGCGATGGTTACAGTGCGAGACTTTGAACGAGACTTCAATCATAGTTTGCAGTTTAGTTCAGGTGTTTAAGCTGAATAAGTACAGATCAATGTATGTAAAAACACAGGGGTGATTTAAGAGGTTACTAAAGCCACTACTCAGGGCAATTAGATTGCTTGCAGATCTATTGTTTAATTTAAAAACAAAAACCCGGAGATTGACTGAAGCAGCATTGATCTACTTTGCATTTGGATGACAAATGCAGTTCGAAGGCTAGCTGGCTTGACTTCGGGCTCCGTCTGTATGTTTATAAAAGAAACAAGGATAGATAGGCTAACAAGTAATCTAGTTACTCCCCAGCGGAGTCGCCATTTTGTTATATGGGAATAGTGTCCACGCGGATGCTGCTATTCCCACTAAGATGGGTGGCTATCTTAGAAATAAACAATCAAAGTCTACTATTGATTCCTTTTATGAAAATAGGTGAGAGGAGAACCAAGAGGGCCAACCTGAGTCTTGCGCTAGATTCCCTCTCCTTCTTGATAGAGCTTTGCTGCTCGCTCTTTGTCTGCTCAGCTTCAAAAGGACCTGTAGAATCACAACAACATACTACTATGCAAGAAACAAGGATCTAAATTCATAGATAATGTAGGATCATATGTACATTAACCATATACAAGCATATGTAAACAAGTACGTCAGGATATGGAAGGAAACAAGAATAGCTTTATTCAGATAAAAGTAGCAAGAGGATTGCAGCCATGAGCATCTTTGACCCAGCATCATCGTTTAGCTAAGAAGCCCTTCTTTCACCTCAAGCAAAGCAAAATCACCCAACACTGTGAATGTACACCAGAATACTGATAGCACTTCTCTATAGCTTACAAAATTCCAGCCTCTGGATCTTTGTGATGAAGGATCCATATATAGATGATTACACAGAGGTGATTCATCTTTTGGGATCTTGATTAGTGTCTTCTCTCTGATAGTTCCTGCTTCTATTTGGAGAATGAAGATCTCTTACTCATCCCTGGTCGAAAATGGAGTGGCAAGTGTCAGAGGGGAAGCTTATGGAAGATTCCATGATCTTCCACCTCGCATTTTGGTCCCTGCCATTTGTCCATTCCCGAACATCGCACCCTACAGAGGAGAAAAAAAGTATGCATCGCACCCTATACATTGGGAAGGTGATATGCATCGCACCCTTTGCATGGAGCTTTCAGTATGGTACAATTTTGACCATTTATGAGCAATTTTCAGTGGAGAACTTCTAGGAGATGATGTAATCAGTTGACCTTGTTCTTTTAGGCAGTGAAGAAACCCTTTTAGGGACTTAAGAGCTCTCGGTTTATGGACATTTGTGATTGGGGTTGAAGTGCCCAAAAATGTCTATAACAGTTGCCCCCTAAAGCATGAGGTCGTTAATCGTTTTTGATGTCGGGTGAAATGCTTTACTATGAGGATCTGAAGTTTTTCCGAGCTTGGAGGTGACCTGTAATAAGATACAATACAATACATTATTTGAAAACATTTTTTCATGATCTAGCTGAGGCGGGCATTCCCATGCTCAGCTTTATAAACTCATTTTCATGTACATAGGATAGAAGGTTGTTTGTGTGACAGACTGATGATATGGACACATCATCCTTTGATTTGGATGATCATCTATTCGGAAATGATGTACACTAGATGTTTTATATTCCTGAATATATCGGAGCCCGGATGGATGAAACTAGATCTGGGGTCTTCAAACTCGGCCAATCTTTACTCGAAGCACAAGTCGATCCATGTGAAAAATGTTTTGGAGTCGAACATGGAAAGACATCGCCTGATTACCAGCCAATGATGTAAGTTGTTAACAGGCGCGAGAGGAATCACCAATAATGACAATGACCCTCAAGGTACTACAGTAAAATTTACGTGGTGTGAAAAAGGACCTGGCGTCGAACACCACGAAAAATCTCTCGGTTGAAGGCCATTGATGTAAACCTATCACCGAAAGTCAGAAACTTGCCATTGAGGCATGGAAGCTTCAAAGTACTGAAAGGGTTGTTCCTAAGTCAACTTCTTGGATAATGAGCTGATGTCGACAAGAAGCGACCCGTCGTAGGAGGGCCTTAATGAATCCCACATCAACGACATGTAACGAAGCAAATGATTTTGGAGGTGAAAACAAACTGACGATATGGGGTTCTGGGTGGCGGTCATGAAGGAATGAAGCATGAATGTATTGCAGTGGGTGACACTCAGGTGAATTGTCTGAATGACTTCTCTTGAACATATCGGCGACACTGACGATGGATTGGTAGCGTTAACCCCAGAGATGGATGGTGTGACAGACCAATGGTGAAGACCAGTGAACGGAACAACCCAGCCCGACATGAATGCGGAAGGAAAGTGTCATGTTCAAGAGCAACTTGCTACCAGTAAAGTTTCTTCTTGTTTTCTTCCCAATTTTCCCCAGTCATTGCTGACTAGTACCTCTTTACTTTTGTCAAGCTTGAGGAGGATAACATATGCTTGTTCTATAATCCGCCCTTCGGTCGAACCTCTCACTATATTTTAGCGAGCCTAGCGACAGTGAAACTCGTTCTCGTCGTGTTGGATGAGTTTATCGCTATTAGTTTTAATGAGTTTAACGATAAAGACAACTTGGTCTCTTTCAATTTTAGAGATTCTAAAAGAAACGAAAAGAAGACTTCGAAGGTTATTTTTCATTATATAATCCCTTAAGTCGAAAAAAGCATAAAATAATACAAAAGGGATTAATTTTCGATAGTTTTAACGAGTCAAACAAGACAAGCGCTCGATCTTTTTGTGTAATAATCCCTCAGGTCCAAAAAGATTAAAATCTAGAGGAGGGATAGCACTTCCGATGCCTTTTAACAAGCCAGAGAGGCCAATCGCTTGGCAATCTTTTCATATTTTACAAGTCAGGTGAAAAGAGCTTAAAGAAGACTCATTTTTGAGGAACGAGTGATGGTTTCGGGTAGGAGCTGATTCCAGGTAAGGTTTGGAATTTTCCAATCATGGCAGTGTTACAACGATGGCTAGTAGAATCACTCTTCGCAGATGTTCCTTGAAGGGGTAAACAATCATATGGGGGTGAATGATCAACTAAAAACAGAGTGGAGGTGATGGCGAGAACATGACCAAGGCTCAAAATCTGGTGATAAGGCATTCACAATGGTTATTTACCCGTTCATTTTTTAACGAGTTTAAATGCGGGGAGAAACACTTGCTCATGACTTATGTTTATTTTTTAACGAGCATGAACTATGCGCTAAAACTTCTCGTGGAGATTTTATTTTTTAACGAGCTTGAACTCTGCGACAACATTGCTCGCCAGTCGTATGATAAAAATGTCTCTTTCGAGATGCTATTTTGAAGTGGCTTACATCTCTAAAGCTTTGCCACAAATAATTTCTTTATGCAAGTTAGGAAACGACTAGCCTTACGGGTTTAAAGAGTTAGAGGTCCTACAAATTTAAAAAATAAATAGCCACTCTTCACTTGCATGTGGAAACGTTTTCATGCCCCCAAGTATAGCGAAAAATTTCTAGGTTACCAAGAAAGTTCTATAAGTGTAGCAGATTAAATTATTTCTCGGCGATGTCTATCGAAACAGACAAAGTGGAGTGTTATCATCCAACATAAACTTAACGAAGGTATATTATTCCAGTTTGTTCCCATTTTTCTGTGAGGATATGTTCGCCAGACTAGTCATATATCCCTCACGGAAATCAACCCTATACCCAAAGTTTTCCTACTGAAGCAGACCAGGGTGCATGCCCCTTGGGTGGATGGACTGGAGATCGATGAGACATTTATTGCATGAAAATACCATTCAGGGATGGCATTTGACTATTTGTGATGTGTGAACCCTGGAATGACATTTGGTCTACGAGCTTGACCATTTTGCCTTCGTGCGGAAAAACACATTACTCTAAAGAGTGAGAAGACGACGGCTCTCATGCAATAAATATAGTCGCGTCCAAGGAGTAGATTGTAATCTAAAGGTCCTTGAACTACCATAATGTTCATGTGAACAGTTTTCCTTCTCAATGTAATGGGCACATTTGGAAGGATCCCTAAAGGTCGACTGGGTCCTTTGTCAAAGCCTGTTAGATTTCTCATTTCAGGTAAAAGCGATGGCGAACCAAGCGCTTTCCAAGCAATTGAGGAAAGGATACTCATAGAAGCCCCTTCATCAACGATGGTACCAACCATAACCATTCTTTAAGCTTGTACGATAATTTTGAATGGTACACTAGCTGGTAAACGGGGTCTGTCTAGTAGGTTCCAGTCGAAGGAAACCACTAGGTTGCTTGGTGGTGGGACCGAATAGATGGCTGGGTAGGACTCTGATGAACTTCCTTCCTGCGGTAAAGGTATGGGATTACTGCCCCCAAGCTCATCGGAGTCGGTGTTGATGAAAAGAATTTGAATGGTGTCGTTCTCTTTCTCTTCAGTGACGATATCATTCGAAGATGAACACTCTAAAGGCAATACTGAGTCAAATGCCATATCGACCCTTTCACTTTCATCTGGTATGGATTCCGAAGGTTCATTTTCAATGATAGGTGTTTTGGCTGACCACAAGGATGGGCCAGCCGGATTTTCAACCGGTGGAGGACTCGGCAAGAGTTTTTGATATCCAGGAGGAAGTCGTAACTGTGAAACCGGACGATTATCTAAAACTCTTTTAGCCTCTTCAAGGAAGGGACAACGGTGGAAAGCGTGATCGCCTTCACACAACTTACAAGGAAGTTTAGGATTCCTTCTTTGTCCATGTGCTCCACTTTCACTAGTTGACGGTGAGCATTCAACATGATCGCCAGAGGTTGATGCTACCGGGTGGTGCAAACGAGGAGACCAGTCCCTTAAGATCTGAGGGATATAGGAAAAATCTCGATGAAAGTGGTCTCCATTGCAAATGACGCAAGGAGATTTAAGTTTTGACTGAGCGGTGTGTGGATATTTTCTAGACGATACTTGGTTGTTCCCTTTCGATTTTGGTTCCTTTTTCTTCTTTTCCTTTTTCTCTTTCTGCTTCTTCTTCTTCTCAGTTACTTGACTTTTAGCTTTATCGAACTTGTCAAGCAAAGAGGAAGGAGGAGAAGGAGAATCAGATAAAGTAGAAGGTTGGGAGGCAACTCTAGTGTCGTCTAGTTGCTGGTTAGACTGTTCAGGAATTGTGGGATTCTGAACGACAGAGGTAAAGAAGAGCTAGACTGGAAAACCAATTGTCAATCCTGGAAGTGACAAAGTGGGCATATGGGGTGGACCAACATCTCCCCAAGATAGGAAGAGACTAGGATTTCCTTCACAGGGAGAAATCCTTGGTTGGTAGACTCCATTTTCTCAACTTGAAGATAAACGGGGGAATTTGTGACGTTATTCCGATTTAAAATAAATTTTTAGACACTTGGACACAACTTGTTTTTTCAAAACAAAAGATGACTCTAGTCGCCTTCAATTTTTATTGAGCTTGAAGTGACAAGTGCTCAGAGGACCTTTTCCTTTAAGGAGTCTGAAAAGGAGCAAAATGGACTTCTCTGGAGATCTAGCAGAGGATTACCCAAACCAATCATAAAAACTGCGATATTTTTACGGTTATGGCAGTCAGTTCTTCCGAATGCTGTGTTTGGTGCACATTTACGATCGATAAGGCTGTAAGACACGACTTCCTAAGATAAAGGATGCAGGCCTATAGTGGTCTCCCAATATATACGCGATGGTACATGGGAGCACAAGTCCGTACTGGCACTTATCGTCTCAGAGTGGAGGAATCACCCAACCAGCACTGAAAGCAACAGTTACCAGGCTTTACAATGCTGGAATACGTCTCTAGCCTAGACCTCTAGATGTTGCATTAAGTTCCAAAGCGTTGTTAGATTCATTGAGATTTATTTTAAGTTGATCTTGCTTAGCAGTTTGCCTTTCAGGTTCACCACATGATGTATGTATAATTCCTAAATGTTGTCTAAGATGATAAATAGATGTTTTATCTCCTTTCATCAATGAAAATCCTAGCTACTAAGGGGAAGAAAGTCAAGTATCTTTTCTTCACAGAGCACAGAGCACATGTTAATATGCACAGTCCTAAATCAAGCCAAGCATTCAAGATGCAAATGCACATGCATGTATTGGTTTTCAGCTTCCTTAATATGTAAATGACACTAAGAAAACTATGTGAAAAACTGAATTACTTTTAAAGCGACTGTACTTAACAAAATTCTTTTTCAAAACGAACTAAATACAAGAGAGACACTTTACGATTTTGAAATGGAAATTGCTTTTCGACACTTTAAAACTAGTAAATCAAGTCTTATGCAATAATAACTGTATAATCAAATATCTAAAACAATGGGATTGCTTTCTAAAACTGAAAACGACAGCTACGACACTTTCAGATCTAGTGACGATAGTTCGACTATGTTATTTTTTGCAGAAGAGAACTAAAACAACGGACAATACATTAAAAACGTTTATAGTTCTTTGCACTAAGGAGGCGGAATAATGCTAGAAAAGGGGGTATTCACAGAAGCACACTGATTACAGACAGTAAAAACTCTTCAATAAGACTGAAAATAGTGAGAAAAATCCACAGTCGGAGGGAAAATTCAATCCTCCCTGACCATCGCACCTATTACACAGTGAACTCAGTATGCAGCACAGTTACTCCATTCAGGAAGTGTGATGCATACATCTTGTCTTGAAGGCAGGGTGCGATGGTTACAGTGCAAGACTTTGAACGAGACTTCACTCATAGTTTGCAGTTTAGTTCGGGTATTTAATCTGAATAAGTACAGATCAATGTATGTAAAAACACAGGGGTGATTTAAGAGGTTACTAAAGCCACTACTAAGGGCAATTAGATTGCTTGCAGATCTATTGTTTAATTTATAAACAAAAACCCGGAGATTGACTGAAGCAGCATTGATCTACTTTGAATTTGTATGACAAATGCAGTTCGAAGGCCAGCTGGCTTGACTTTAGGCTCTGTTTGTATGTTTATAAAAGAAACAAGGATAGATAAGCTAACAAGTAATCTAGTCGCTCCCCAGTGGAGTCACCATTTTGTTATACGAGAATAGTGTCCACATGGATGCTGTTATTCCCAATAAGATGGGTGGCTATCTTAGAAACAAACAATCAAAGTCTACTATTGATTCCTTTTATGAAAATAGATGAGAGGAGAACCAAGAGGGCCAACCTAAGTCTTGCGTTCGATTCCCTCTCGTTCTTGATAGAGTTCTGTTGCTCGCTCTTTTTCTGCTCAGCTTCAAATGGACCTGTAGAATCACACCAACATACTACTATTCAAGAAAGAAGGATCTAAATTCATAAATAATGCAGGATCAGATGTACATTAACCATATACAAGCATATATAAACAAGTACACCAGGATATCGAAGGAAACAAGAATAACTTTATTCAGATAAAAAGTAGCAAGAGGATTACAACCATGAGCAGCTCTGACCCAGCATCATCCTCTAGCTAAGAAGCCCTTCTTTCACCTCAAGCAAAGAAAAATCACCCAACACTATGAATGTATGCCAGAATACCAACAACACTTCTCGATAAGTTACAAAATTCCAGCCTCTGGATCTCTGTGATGAGGGATCCATATATAGATGATTACAGAGAGGTGAGTCATCTTTTGGGATCTTGATTAGTGTCTTCTCTTTGATAGTTCCTACTTCCACTTGGAGAATGAAGATCTCTTACTCATCCCTAGTTGAAAATGGAGTGGCAAGTGTCAAAGCGGAAGCTTCTGGAAGATTCCATGATCTTCCACCTCGCATTTTGGTCCCTGCCATTTGTCCATTCCCAACCATCGCACCCTACAGAGGAGCAAAACAGTATGCATCGCACCCTGTACATTGGGAAGGTGATATGCATCGTACCCTCTGCATGCAGATTTCAATATGGTCTAGTTTTGACCATTTATGAGCAGTTTTCAGTGGAGAACTTCTGGGAGATGATGTAATCAGTTGACCTTGTTCTTTTAGGCGCTGAAGCAACCCTTTTAGGGACTCAAGAGACCTCAGTTTATGGACATTTGTGATTGGGATTGAAGTGCCCAAAAAAGTCTATAACAAGCAATCAATGGTTTTGTGACCAAACATATTGCAAGAAAAACAATATCTCTTAAAGTACCAAGAAACTGATGATCTTTTTGTGTGACGGTTATTAGCTTGAACCATTCTACTTTTGCATCTGGCTGCAACATGTCCAAAATTATGACATATAAAACATCCAACATTATTCATTTGAGGAAAGAATTGATTATCACGTCCATAGTTAGGAGTAAATGATTTTATTTGAAGTCTTTATTTCCTTGGTTGTTGATGGGTTTGACCTCTTACCTCCTTGTTGAGCATTTCAAATGTTGCATTAGAGTTCCTTGCCTCATCTTGTGAGCTAGATTCACCTTCAACAGTTTCATGAAAACTAAGACCAGTCTTTATAAGAGGAGAACACTAAACTTTGATGATTTCATCTAACGTTTCCGATCTTTTAGCAAATCTAAGATTCAGAGTTTTTGTCTTCTCATGTTCTTTTCTTAGACTTACTACTTCACACTCTAATATTTCATTGTGCTTGTCCTTTTTAGTGAGTTGATGTGTCACTGTGTCTATGATTGTATCCTTTTTTGCCAAACAAATTTTGAGTTGAGTAATTTCTTTAAGGAAATATTCCTTTTCTAAGCTATCTTTTTCATATGCCATGAGTAGTTTAATATCTTGATCATCTTCATCACTATTAAACATGCCATCACTATCTTCATGAGTAAAATAACTTCTTCTATTATCTACTGTAGAAATCCGTCCTTTGTCATGAGGGCATTTAGCAGCATAATGACCAACTCTTCCACAAGCAAAACATTTGAAGGGAATCTTACCTCTGACTCTTACGGAACTCCGTTGAAGTTTCTTCACAAAGTTTACCTCTTCCTCTTCTGATATATATCATGATTATTTGATATCTTTCTTTTCTTTTCCTATTGTAGAACCTTTGAAAGTGACTTCTTTGATTTCTAATGGACCTCCTTTCCTCATTTCACAGGCAGTTAAAATTCCATGAAGTTGAACAATAGTAACAGATTGTAGATCTTGATTTTCTTCAATGGCAGATACTTTTGACTCAAACTTAGAAGATAAAGATCTCAAAATTTTCTCAACTATAGTAGCTTCCTTTATTTCTTCACCCATATTTCTCATACGATTTACAATCCCATCTACTCATAAGAAATAATTAGCAATACTTTCATCACTATGTATCTTGAGAGTTTCATACTGGATTCTGAGAGTTTGGAGTTTAACACGTTTTACTTATCTCCTTCGTAGCTCTGAATGATTCTGTCCCATATTTCCTTGGCTGTGTTGAACTGCATGACTTTGACAAATTCTGATTCTGATAGACTTCCCAATAGAGCATTGGCAACTTTGGCATTGATTTCATATGATTTCCTTTCTGTTGGATCCGTGGGGACTGCTGCTAGATATTGGTATCCTCTTTCCACAGTTGCCCAAACCTCAGCTCTAAATGACTGAAGATAGGCTCTAGTTCTTGTCTTCCAATATACTAAGTTATCTCCATTGAAAATTGGTGGTTTGATAGATCCCATTCCTTCGTGATTGCTCATCTTGAGAGATCTTCCTTCAAGCGATCAAGCTTCTTTTGAAGGACTTGCTATGATACCAATTGTTGGAAATAATACTGAGAGGGGGCGGGATGAATTAGTATTATCAAGTCACTAACTTTTTATTTTCATAATCAGATTTATATACGCTACTTAAATAAAGGGAACTTGCGTGTGCATGCAACTGTTCTTAAGGCAACCAACGTATATCTAGTGAACTTATGATTCAGTTAATTCATCATATGTTGATCTTTAATCAGTGCATCAATACTTAATTAACCATTTAAACAGTAACCATGTGCAGTAATAACATAATAAGAAATCACACATGAACACCAAGATTTAAGGTGTAAACCCAATGCAAAAGAAAAACCAATTGCTGCTGTCGTCTCTGTCTTCTTTTAATATAAGAAAAACTAGATTACAATCTTGTACTAGTCCAGACTCATACCAGTACGCAGGCACCCACCTGCAAAAGACTACAACCTTCTCTTATTCTCCAGTTTCTACTGGAAGGGAGCTACAACACCCTAGCTCTTGTACTAGTCGATATGTTTACTAGTGCGTAGGTGCCGACCTACAAAAGGCTCCAACCTTCACTCATTCTCCAGCTACTATTGGAAGGGAGCTCCAACCCCTTGGCTCTTGTACTGGCTGATATGTTTACCAGTACATAGGCATTGGCCTACAGAAGGCTATGGCCTTTTCTCTTCCTCCAGGGACCACGTTTCATAAATTTTGAGTCTGGATACTCCTTGTACATAACAACACAATATGAAGGCCACATTTCATCCAATTTTCATACTGGACCCATCAACAACATTGATGCTCAATATCAATTACCACCAACACTGAAGCAAATCACAATCAATCAATCTGAACATTCAGAACATTGTCACTAGAACACAGTCACCCGAACACAGAGCAGAACCCAGAACTCTGCATCAACAACCAGAACCAACTACAACTTCAAACATCATATCTCATAATGTATACGCTACTTCGAAGCACCGAACCGGCATGTATACGCACCTTCACCAAGGCAAACCAACGTATAGATTTGCAAATAATAACTTAAAACTTCACAACTATTTCAGGCTTTAGCCATACCCATATCATAACATTTACAGAATAAAACATGCGTTAGCATTCTGATCTAGCCCATCCAATATCAGATCATACAATGATAAGTCATTTCAGGTGTCTTGATTCTAATCCAACATTGTATCCAAAGGTGCACATGATATTTCAGATCATATCATTACCATAGCCCTTACAACATAAAATATATTTCAGATATAAGTATTCATGAAAAACCCATTCACTTGCACACTTGGCCCTTTGATCTTCTCCTCCTTATACAGTTTTTGGCCTTTCTCAATAACTTGGACCAAAACAACACTTAGAGCTTGTGGTATTCTTGGACAGGATCAAATAGTCATTACTCCACTCAATATTGTGTGCTAATACCATGGTATTGACCCTTGATATTCTTTACTCTTCATTTCCTTGATTTTCCAACACATACGTGCTTTTCTTCTTGTGAAAGTGTGTGCATACGTATACACACTTTTTTTTCTATGGACCCATGTGTATATGCTACTTGGACAAAGTGAACTAGTGTATACTTCTTAAACCATTCTCTTTCTTCAATCTATGGAGTCTGATCTATAATCCTTTGTTTTAATAATCATATATGTGTGAGTTGCCATCAAGGACAACACCTGTATCATAATGCCAACAAAAAGCATAAAAACATAGATTGAGCCATATAAAATCAATCATCTAGAATTTATAATCTTCATCAACCACGTCCACAAGTTAGTAACATAAAACATATTGAGTCTCATGATTCATCAATCGTAAAGTTTCAAGATTTCAAAATTCAATATATAAAATTTATTTTCATTGATCACCAAAGTTGTACTTGTAAGCTAAGTGTAACCATTACAATGAAGAATATTTATCGTGAAATGAAATGTTATAAAATGAAATGAAATGAAACAACTTTCAACTTTCACGAAGCATCACATTCATAATTCATTACCAATGAGTTATAATTTCCAACTTCAAATTTCAAAGTTAAATTGATTGTTTACAAAAAATATCATAATAAATATGAAAGCGTCAACAGTTATAAAAACTACTAGAAACTAGAAAAGACAAGTAAATCTATTATGTATTGCTAATGCTTGGGCCTCTTGCCGCCACGAGAAATGTCTAATTTTTGAGTCTTGTTGGAAAATTAGGATCTTTGTCATTAATATCACCCGCTCAGCATTATATCCAGAGGTATCTTTGTCATTACCTCTGGATCTATATAGGGATCTTCGTCATTAATATCACCCTCTAAGAATTAACATAAGATAGAAAAATCATAGCATGTCAAGTCAAGATTTTTTTGAGTGATGGGTACATTTTTAATAGGGTCCTGATAGAGGAGTTTGACAACTAATGTCATTAACATCAAGGTACATAGAGGGATTGGTGCTTTTGATTAAATAAGAGTTACATACCCTAATACATGACAAAATCCAATGGAAACATTGCAATCCCCCCAATCCTGAAATCCTGAAAAATTGATAAGTCTACTGGATTTTGAATGAGATCTAAAATTCTACTTTTTCCATATGAAATCCAATGAGGTCATAACCACTCTCAAACATCCTGAGTCATTTCATGGTAATGTTAAAAATTTAAGTAAAAGGATCACTTTTACTTTAAGGATTTAACATTACCATGAATCACATCTCAATACTAGGGCCATAGTCTTGATCATTAGGCTGCCCCACTCAAAAATTATTTGTTTCTTTGAAAAAAATTGCATTTGGAAAGTTATTGCAAATTTTTTTTTGTAAAAAAGGCTAGGGAGTGAAAATTTCGCTGCCAGGGTCGCCCCCTACTAGAGCGATTTCGGGAGTGCGCTCTGGGAGTAGGTTCAAGGGGGGGGAGATGCTCCCCCACAACCATGTTCCAATATATCATTAAGCAATTACACTTCAAAAAGTCAACCACAAAGAACAATAGAACAATATAGATCACAGTGCACAAAGAAGAGACAAGATTTACCCTGGGAAAACCCACCAAGGGTAAAAACCCAACAACCTTTTCAATAGAGAAATTCTTCTTTTCAGTAAGAGACACACCGAGACCTATTGTCAAGCCTGATCTTCCCCTCCAAGTCATGTCTCCCAATCTGATCTAGCAATTCTCTCTACTGATCTGCCCCAAAATTCAGCCTTCTGCGGTTGATTCAAAAACTCGGCTTTTTCTGATCGCTTCAAAAACTCGGCTTCTTGTGACTGCTTCAGAAACTTGGCTTTCTGTGATAGAAACTACCTAGAAAATATGTGAACTAGAAGAGAGGGAATCAATCCACACATGTGAGCTTGAGAGAGAGAAAGATAGCTAATTTGTCCTTCATTTCTGCCTTCTTGATCTTTGTTAGGATGCCCAAAACTTGTCTTCTTGAGAGAGTGCGAATTGGTGGTGGAAGAATGAGGTCAAGATGCCTTTATATGGTGATCTGCCTTACTCGAAGGGGTGTGTCTTTTTCTGGGCCAACTTGACTTGGAAGGAGGCCGACTTCACAACTTTTGGACCCAAAAATTACAATTTGAAAATTCAAATTTTCTTCTTTAAAAAGTCGCAATGGGACTTTGACTTTAGATGCATTTTTCTTTTGACTCAAGATATGCTTTATAATAATAAGTGTACATCAAGTGACCAAATATACATTATGAAGACCAACCATAGTTACAAATTCAATAGTTGCAACTATTCTATGTTACTTTTATATCATCTTATAGCAGCTGCTGTTTCATGTTATATACAAAATATTGATACTGAAATGAGTACAATCTCTGCATTGTTTGTCATGTTAACTACAATAATGTACTTCTCAATTAATGTTCTCCTTTTCCTTAGTTTTATCTTGTTACTCTAAGACTTCCTTCTAATACATTTTCATTCAAATGTTACAGACACATTCCATTTCATTAGAACTTGAGGAACTTGCACGACATCAACATCCTGATTTGACAGTTCCTATATTGAAGGTGAATTTTTTAAATCTCAAATTTGCTAGACTCGATCAAAGTATTGAATCTTGCACCAAGAAGAAATTTTAGTGTAGCTAATGAACAATCTTTTATATTTATATACTTGTTATAGAAAGGAAAGGGTTCATTCATCAAAGAATTGGATTAAAACCATATTTGTAAAGATACAAGAATTGTGCATTGATGTTTATTTTATGAAAAGGACATCTTTTAGAATTTGGTTTGAGTTGTATTTACATATAAATGTCTTGAGCATGGTGGTCATGGCAATAGTATGTGTCATTATCATGTTATTTAGGATTCAGAGTGGTTTAAAATTGTTCATGTTTGCAAATATTTAGACATACCTATTCCTACTTGCTCTAATAGATTTCTGAAGTTACCAACCACAGTTCTTTGAAAAAGATGAATCTTTTGTACTCCATTTATATTTGTGACATTACCCTTTTCCCTTGGGAAAAAGATCTAGTAATTTTGTTAAAGATATGAAAATTACAATTGTAGATACCGTTTGGAAATTCAGTCTGCCTAAAATGGGCCTGGTATGAAATGAGAGCATCTACTCTTCCCTTACAAAAATACAATTTTCAGCAAACTACTATCTTTGTTTAATAGCATGTCCTTGGGGTGTCTGAATCACCTAATATCAGCACTTAAGCTCTAGAAAATTACAAAAAACTACAGTGCTACACAACATTCTAGGAAAGGATCAGATTTTATATCGTATTCAGAAAGTTCAATCTTCAACAGTCTCAGAGACAAAAAGAAATCAGAACCTGGAATGAAAATGAGTAGTAATGGGTTTATTTGGAATTTAATGACTTCTTAGGTTCCTATATGCAGTGTTAAGCCTTCCTTGCATAACCTGTCATCTTTAGAAATTTTCTTCCTGTATTCATGGACAAATGAAATGTAAGTAAAAGTAGATTGTAGATTCTTTATATCCCAAGACATAGCCCCCCATTCACCCATTAAATTAGTAAAGGGAGAGTTGCCCATGATTTCAATAAGTGAGGCTTCATGTTAGAGAGCAAGTATAAGGACCATCTTGAGTGCCAAGAGTTCACTGAAGTTATATTCATTAAGTTATTTGTGTGTATAGAATGCTCATTTATATTGTTTCAACTGGTAAATTGGGGTTCACAATGGACTGATGGTGACTTTTCTCAGCTGAATACTTTTTGCATATTTTTCAGGATCTTTTCTTTATTGATTAACTTAATTTGGTAAGAAATATCTAGTGACATGCTCTTGTTAATAAGTATGGGTTATTGATTGAGAATTGATTCTTTGTCTCCGCCATTTTACATTTTCCCTTTATTTCATTTTTGGCGTCTTCTTTTGTATTTTCTAGTCTTGCTCTTCTTCACTTGACATCCATTTTGAGAAAGGAATGTATGTCAAAAGTGTTTGTGCTTCTTGAGTTGATTTGCATTTTTTAAAGACATTTCTTGAACTCATTATTTTATTCTTTTCTTCCATTAGAACTATTTTATAGTTCCACAAGTCTGTTCAATTTTTTTAATGCCTATAGCACTTGCTGAAGTTCTTGTCTGGAATTCCATTAGTGTAGCAGTTTGATGGCCTTCGCTTAAGCAATTAGGAGTTTTATTGATGAGTGGAGACCAAGTTTAGCTTATTTAAGGTTTCTACATTGTTTATTTTTCTTGTGGATTGTGTTCTCATACTCTTGCTTCTACCCCACATACTTTTGCACTTCACCTTTTCTTGGGGTGGAGAGTGGAGGTAATATACTTTATCTATCAAAACTTTATCTATGTCCGACATCTCATTCCACATTTTCCCCCACATTCTACATTGAAACTGATCACTAGACCAAAGACTTAGGGTCAATGGTGGGAGAATGTGTGGTGAAAATTGACAAGGTGGTAATCAGATGATGACTTGGCATGCGCGTGCAATGATAGGTGGTTGGTAGTTGGATTGGGGGATAATATGTGGTGACTAGGTTATGAGTTGGCACATTAGTCTGATGATGTGGACCTAAAACCAACCCATGGATGTGGACAAGGAAGGGTTTGCATAGTGACTTTGACTTTTGCACAACACTGTGGGAAAGTGTTAACATATATAAACCATAAAGCCTTTGTTTGTACCAATGCATGTTAGACAACCAATTTTCACTTTGATCCAACCCTTGAGGGTGAAAGGACAAAGATTTAAAGGTGGTTATAGGTCTTTTGACCTATTTCACATTTTCCTCTATACATGTGAGCCAAGGTCTTTCTGAGCACCAATTAGTAGTAGCCACATGGCAAGCCTAGGTCAATGGAAACAGGATAAAGGCAAGTGGGACCCTATTAGTGGGTGCCATGTGGTATGTGGGGACTGTTACCCACCAAATGTGGGTAACCCATAGGAGAATTGTTTCTCCTCATGTGACAGCCAACCAACCAACAACCCTACGATGGTCTTCAGATAGCTTTATGTCATAGCTTTCCATATATTGCTCTTGTCGATACTCTATCCCTTCTAGTATGTGGTATGTGGGAAATGTTACCCACCAAATGTGGGTAACCCATAGGAGAAATTTGTTCTCCTCATTTGACAGCCAACCAGTCAACAATCTTACGATGGTCTTCAGATAGCTTTATGCCAGAGATTTCGCATAATTCTCTAGTCAATACTCTCTCCCTTCTAGTATTCTTCTTGAAGGAACTTGGGCCATCTATCAATGGGTAATTTAACCATTTTAGGAATCGTGTGCTTTCATTTAATGTTAAGGACATAATAATATGATTCACAAGGTAAATTGGATGATTGACTTCTCTTGATTCTATCCTTTTTCCCACACTTCATTTGGGAGGTTAGTCATTGACCCTAGCCTAGTGGGACCTCGTCTAAGGCCTTATGGTTTTGGAAGGGCACTAATAGAAGTCATTATTTGATATAGTGTGTGATGTGTCCATCATAATCCATACATATAACTTTGCATCCTTCCCTATTATTCATCTCCATTCTTTGGGTTCATTGTCATTGGTCATTGGGATTGGTACCCTATATCCACATCCTTGAGTTAGGGCTCGAAAACTTGACCTTGGAGGTTGATGTAGCTGAAAGAATGATAAAAACATATCAAGCGACAAGGGATAGAAAAAGTAAAAACACAAATGGCTAGGACTTATTTAGCATGTGGGTAAAATCCTAGCATGAGCTTTACCCACCTCATTAGCCATTGTCCAACTCCTCAAGAATTTAATACTTCATCTAAAATGAACAGTGGAATCTCTAAACCTTGATGAGCAATGAATTACTACTTCTCTAAGGGATAATGGAAAATCAAAAAACAAAATGTTCACCCACACTTTGCATGAAAATCATTAAAGTGAAAGGTGCACCAGAGGTGTGGAAAAAACAGGCCAAGGAAAGGGGTAACTCATGCCTCCACAAGTGCTCCCACCTCACATCATTATACTCAAAATGTTGGACCTGCATTAATTGGTCTCATGGCTGTGGCATCTTCCTTGAAATATTTCTCACTCCATGTCTACATTATCACATGCACCTATGGATTGACGAGTCTACCTAGCACATGTCACTCCCCTTATGGGCTAGAAACACCAAATAGCGTTGTTGACCAAGTCATCCCTAACCTAAGTGAGGTAACTTGTTTACAAGTCTTGAACTAGAAAGACATTTGAAGGTAAGTCTTGTGTGAAGTATTTCTATGCCCCTAGCATTAGATTCCACTATGATGCTTTAATGTTTTTTTTCCCTAATGATGTATATGTCACTTGATTTTGAGATGTTTGTTTTGGGTGGTATGTCATGTCCCTTCTCAAACACATTTGTAATAGGGTGCTGCTACATAATTTTGGCTAAGGAAGAGAACCCATCATTTTCGACTTGGGGACTTAAAAGGCAATTCGACTTAATTTGGTTGCTAGTGGAATGTGGGGGCCACCCACATGCGAATTTGAATTGACCCATTCGAATAGCTTGGAGGGAAAGTCAAATAGGTGGATGTAGGGGCCCACATGAAGCAAGGGAGGCCCAAGGAGTTATAAGGAGGGATCAACTCTCATTTTCGGATTCATTCATACATCTTGCAAACAAAATCACTTGATTGTTCACTCAACCTAGCTATTTAGCCATGAATCTCTCAAGTGTGAGACTCAACCTCTACTTTGGGGGACCATCCTAGCTTGCCCTAGAGAGGCAATTCTAAAAGGATTTCAGGAGTTCTAGGGTAGTGACATAGCACCACCAACCAACAAAGAGCAGGGAGTGCGTATTTCTGGGTAGCCAGAGAATACGTAGAGGGAGATAGAGGCCAACAAAGATTATATTGTTTGCCAGAGAGTTTTACAGCCAGTAGAGCTAACATTCCAGCAGTTCAAATCGCTGGGCTAGGGGACAACGCAAAGGCCACTCAACAATTTTTCATGGAGCTTAGGAGCAGGTGTCTTAGGCCAAGAGCTCACCCGGGAAGTCATGGATTGGATAGCAAGGGTCAACCCAACACTTTGGGGGCATTTCCGGGAGCATTTACAAGTAGTTTCTAGCAGGCTGAGTTTTCCAATTGCAACTGAGGTTGGGCTCCAAGGGGGTTGAATTTCAAATGTCAAAACCAACCAAAATCCTTTCTAGGTTTTTGACAAGGATCCCAAGTATAATGTTTCATAATTTTCTGAGCACCAGAGGTGGGGTTTTAAGCCGTATCTTTGTCGTAGACAATGTAGAATTGTTGGGGATTGAATAGTGCCTTTGGGGGTCAATTTTGGGAAGTCCAGATCGATCCAAACCATTTTTGGGTTTTTGTGGTTTTTTGCCAAGGCGTTTGTGGCTGAAGTTTCAACATTTTTTCAGCACCAGAGGAGGATTTTATTGCAATCCCTTTCTAGGTAGCAGTGAATTTTTCTGGGCAACAAAAAGCATTAGAGGAACAACCATTTCTAGCATTTGAGATCATTGTATTATCACTTGGGTTCTGTCATGCTTGCCATTGAGGCAAGCCTAGGAACATTCCTTCATACTATTGTACTTGCTCCATTGATTAATAAAATGGCTCGTCTGGTTCTTAATTCTAGATTTTTTTTGAGCATTTGTTGATTGTTTAAAATTTTTGTGCTGTAAATTGTTTTTGCTTTGCATATCACTATTTATTTAAGTTTGGAACATTATAGTGGTATTAGAGCATGATATTGGCCCAACTATCGGAATTAGCTAGAAGATCATGGAAGATTTGGGTATGAGTGCACAGTGACGGGTGAAACTAGAGACAAACCCATGGCTCAAGGGATGTCCAGTATGCAGAAATTTTGGGGTAGAATTCATTGGGACAATGAGAGGTTGGCCCAGTTGAGGAGGGCGATAGATCAAACCCATCCTCACCCTTACAACAATGACATTAGAGGTGAGTAGGTCATGGGGGTGCAACCATCTACATCGTGTGGGGAAAGTTGACCAGATTAGGGCACGATATCTCCTGAAAAGGAGGAGACAGGACAACGACGGTTAGAGGGTGAGACCAGGGGTGCTTTTGCTGGTGGAGACATGGCTTTAGGTATCAGGAGCTTGAGGAGGAGGTTAAGCATGATGCTGAGAGCCCATAGGACGGTGAGGAGCACATCGATATACCTAGTGTGGCGCAAGAGTCACCTTTATTAGAGACCTCTTTGATAGCCCCAGTTGACACCCTAGTGGAGAGGATATAGCCGTTTGTTGAGGGGGTGCCATCCCAGGACAGGATGCCAATAGTTGTTGAGGTATCTGGAGCCGTGACTGAGTTTACAGGTGATAGATGCCCACGACAGTTCCATCAGTTTCAGGCCGACCTTCTAGCATTAAAAAGGAAGGTTGTGTTAGTTCGAGAGGCGATTCTATAGCAGAACGAGGAGGTGGAGGGCATGAGAGTGGTTTGTGCCAAGTCCACAACCAAATTGACTCACGTTGGGGAGCAGTTGGATTCCCTACTGGTGCAGCTAGAGTGCACGTTGGAGCGTGAGAGCAACTCTCTTCAGGCGTACATAGACAGGGCTGGCAACACTGTTAGGCTACCTTGGTCCATTGGACAGAGGGAGACAGAGTTACCTAGTCAGATTGTATGTAATGACTAGGATAGTGAGATGAGACGACCTGAGTTGCATTGGGTGTAACACCCGCATGTTGGGGTTATTCTATGTGTGCAAGTTTGTGCATTTGATCCCTCTCTTGGGGTTGGGTGGCGAGAGATTCTTAGTTGGTACCCGGTGGGGTGGACTATGGAGATGGTAGTGGACCCAGGTGGAGCTCAACAGGAGTTTCCAGGCACTCGGGATGTTGGAAGCCCCGACTAGCATTGGGATTCGGGAGGGACTACCTATCATTTCCCATGTATGTTGGTTGACTACAATTGGGATGGTGCAGTTGACCTAGCAGTTGAGCATGCACATTCGCTAGGGGAGTCTTGGTCGGCACTAGTGGCCGACCAGTTTATGAACATACTCCTTTGGTTTCCTTGGTATGGCATTCGTACACGGGATCACTGGGTGATCAACATATTTTGGTAGGATTTTGTCAGAGGAGGTGGCATTGGTAGGTCCCCAGACAATGCCTTGCATGGAGCTGGGGGCTCTTCACTTTTGTGCAGGGCACAAAGGATGCAGAGGAGCGAAGCAGTGGTGGCATCACTTCTAATACATAGAGAGAGTCACTTCTTGGATCCCTCAAGGGGGATTTAGAGGGAAGATCCATTCATTGGTGGGGATAATGATGCGATGGTGAGGTGATGATACTAATTAGGTGTGGCCTGACACGTAGAGACATAGCTCCATGCCATCATATCCAGGGATGTGTGGGAGCATGTAGCATTGCGCAGTGGTCTACAGGTGGGCATGGAGATGCATGGTGGTATGTTGTAGTGTGCTGGATTGTGTTGTGAAGTGGGAGTGCCTCACATCGTAGTGAGTACATGCGGGGAGTGACAGGTGCAGTGACACAGGTAGGAAGTAGGACGGTACAGGATGGCATAGCTGTATCTAAGGGTATCCAACAGTGTACAAGGGTAGGTCGTGGTGTACAGTGGCATGTCTAGGAGTACTAGGATGATCGGTGGCATGCAAAGGTGTATGGTGCAGCACAACGAGGTCTTGGAGTGTTGCCTCCAAGGACACCCATGGACAGAGATACCAGGCATACCTTTGGGTGTAGTTCACCCACCATCGATGGGGACACAGATGAGTGATACTTGATGGCATCCATAGGACTCACACTCTTGACACTCTTCTATGTCACTTACAAGAATGATTGATCTGGTTGTTGTCGTTTGACACTCTGGGCATGAGCAACAGGGGATGGGGAGCTCACCCAAGATATTTGGATGACACTTTGTGTGATAGAGGGGAGAATTCTCAGCGGGGGCATTGAGTCAATCCGGGAGTTGACATCCATAGGTCAAGGGATGAGGTGATCACTGATAGGGATGGCATATCATTCATCACTGATCCTATGCCTAGTGAGCTGGTCACAGGGGAGACATGTTTCACTCTTTCCACAGGGCATGTCTGGACCATGCATGAGCAGAGGATACCATGTACAGCTGAGTTGTCCAGTATGTATCCGGGTTCCCAACATTGTATTGACATATTCTCCACGTGGCGGATACCCGAACCAAGGGCGATGGTTGGCAAGAGCAGGATGGATCCGCATACACTGAGTCAACTGTGTGTATCAGATACCCATCTATTGGCTGCATTCAGGGGGTGGCTATTTGGCACACGTGGTTTCCGATGGTCATCGATACTACACAGTGGCAAGCACAGGATAATTTAGCATGCCTCAGATTAGTTCATGACGTATGGAGGCTATATATGGGTGGCATGCAGGGAATAGAGATGAGGGCCAAAGGGATTCCATCGGTTGTTAGGGCTATGCTGCAATAGGTCTGCCTAAGGGATGCAGGGATTCAATTGATCAATAGATCACTCGTGATGAGCAGAGCCGTGGCAGAGAGTGATATAGTTTGCTCTTGGGATGACACATGGGCGCTGAAAGAGGGTTTCATCATATCAGGAGGCAGACATTCTCTATTGTTGCGTAGGTTCAGAGTTAGATTTGGATGGGTAGGCCTTGGTGCCATGGAGATGCCCAGGCAAGATGTGTTTCGAATCTTTCAGTATTCCACCATCGAGTTCCAGGAGAGGAGGATACTGTCTGCGCATGATGGGGAGTATGACGTAGTTAGAGTAGCACAATGTCAACATGGTGGCACCACTCTGGGACTAGCAGGGAATTGGGGTGTCACAACTCTTCATAGCTCAATAACCTTTAGGGATGCACCGACTACTATAGGGGGATATCATACATATTTTCCATTGGGCTTTAACGAGTCACTAATGGAGCAAGGGACTTCTGGTACTTGCACCGGGCAAGATATTGAGTGGAGCAAGGGGAGCTTCATGTTGGACTGGATGGCCTGGGATCCTGGTATTGAAGGATTCTTTCATATCATGACAATGTTGAGCTCAGTGACGATTCGATGGCACATCTGATACCTTTGGCACATGTTGCAGTGACAGTGGGGAGAAACAGTTAGAGAGGATGCTCGTTCATGCATTGCTTGAGGACAAGCGATTGTTGGAGCGTTGGAAGAATTTGCTGGATGAGACTGCCACCTGGGAGGGTGAGCACATATTGGAGCACCCAACTTTGAGGTTGCTTGAGGGAAAACAACATTTGGGAGGGGAGGATTGTCATGTCCCTTCTCAAGCACGTTTGTAACAGGGTGTTGTTACACAATTTTGCACAATTTTGGCTAAGGAAGAGAACCCATCATTTTCGACTTAGGGACTTAGGAGGCAATTCGACTTAATTTGGTTGCTTGTGGAATGTGGGGGCCACCCACATGGGAATTCAAATTGTCCCATTCGAATATCTTGTAGGGAAAGTCGAATAGGTGGAAGGAGGGGTCCACATGAGGCAATAGAGGCCCAAGGAGGTATAAGGAGGGAGCAACTCTCTTTTTGGGATTCATTCATACATCTTGCAAAGAAAATCACTTAACCATTCACTCTATTATTTAGCTAAGTCAAATGGCTATTTAGCCATGAATCTCTCAAGCAGGAGATTCAATCTCTACCTCGGGGGACCATTTGTGCCTGCCCTAGAGAGGCAGTTCTACAAGGATTTCAGGAGTTTCAAGGCAATGACATAGCACCACCAACCAGCGCAGAGTAGGGAGTGCATATTTCTAGGCAGCCAGAGAATACGTAGAGGGAGAAAGAGGCCAACAAAGATCAGATTGTTTGCCGGAGTGTTAGAGAGTTGAGATAGTAGCAATAGACCAACATTCTTGCTGAGTTTTACAACCAGCAGAGCTAGCATTCCAACAGTTCGAATTTTCGGGCTAGGGGACAACACAGAGGCCAATCAACAGTTTTTCGTGGTGCTTAGGAGTAGGTGTCTTAGGGCAAGAGCTCACCCAGGAAGTCAGGGATAAGATAGCAAGGGTCAGCCCAACACTTTGGGAGCATTTCCAGGAAGATTTACAAGCAATTTCTAGCAGGCCGCATTTTGCAGTTGTAGTTGAGGTTGGGCTCCAAGGGGGTCGAATTTCAGAATGCTAAACCAGCCAAAATCCTTTCTGGATTTTTGACAAGGATCCCAAATATAGAGTTTCATAATTTTCTGAGCACCGGAGGTGGGGTTTTAAGCTGTATCTTTGCAGTAGACAGTGTAGAATCGTTGGGGATTGAATAGTGCCTTTGGGGGTCGATTTTGGGAAGTCCAAATCGGGCCAAACCATTTTTTGGTTTTTGTGGGTTTTGGCCAAGGATTTTGTGGCTGAAGTTTCATCATTTTCTGAGCCCTAGAGAAGGAGTTTCTTGCAATCCCTTTCCAGGTAACAGTGAAGTTTTCTGGGCAACACAAAGCATTAGAGGAGCAGTCATTTCCAGCATTTGAGATCGTTGTATTATCACCTGGGTTCTGTCACACTTACCATTGAGGCAAGCCCAGGTGCATTCCTCCATATTATTGTACTTGCTCCATTGATTAATAAAATGGCTCAGTTGGTTCTTAATTCCAGAGTTTTTATGAGCAATTGTTGATAGTTTAAAATTTTTGTGCTGTAAATCATTTTTCTTTGCATATCACTATTTATTTAAGTTTGGAATATTACATGGTACCACAAATGCAACAAAGATCCCTTGAGGGATGGCTTGACTCCTCTCTAGTGCACTTTAGAGGATGTTTTGCCCCGTTTTTTGGCAAATGTGACCTTGGAGCCCAAATGTTGCCCCTCTATAGAAGAAGTATTGGTCCTTGAGAAACCCACATGGTTTCATACCTCTTGAAGTACCTCCATATGGTTAAACACTGAGCTAGAGAGCTAAGGCATTGACTTGTTTGATGATGTGCCTAGATGGACCCAAGATGCCCCTAGGCCAGCCTTGGCCCCATATGATGGATATTACCTTGTTCGAGAGTCCAAATGAGGATGGTGATTGCAAAGATATTTTGGGAGGGCTATCACATCACGCCTTTATGCGAACACTTGATCTAGATGATGCTATGTCATCCCTACATGCCCTAGAAGGGTGACGTAAGCACCTTTGAGGACGACGTCATGGTGGAGGAAGTTCCAATTGGAGATGTAACCATGAATTTTGATGATTCCTTGTCTTGAGGAGCACTCATGGACCATTTTATCAATTGCATGGTGGATATTGTCCATTCTTGGAGGATGGCATCATAGTGGAGATATTTTATTCCCACATGTGTGGCATTTTGGCATTTCTACAATTCTTTATTGTTTCTCAAGGCCTGCTTGTGACCTTTAACCTAGTTGAACACTTCAAGAAAAATTTTTAGGGACTTCAATTTAAAATCATGAAAAAGTGACATGGTGTTACCCTCATAAAAATAGAGGGGAGTCACATTTCATTATTTGTGATCACTCACTCACTCACTCCTCTAAAAGAGTGTGCACTAGCTCCTGTTTTCCTTCTTGGACAAATGTGATCTTTTGTGGAGCGAATTGTCTTGTGAGGGAGATGTTTGCATGGAGAGACTTTTGGGATTGAATGAAGTGATTCTTGTTGGAATTTTGTAAGTTTATTTGCATCTTCTACAATTTTGCATGCTATTTTTCTAAAATTAGGGTTTCTATGTGTGCCACATTAAAATTGCAATACCTTTTCTTGAAATCTTGATTCTTTGTGGTAGGTAAAATTTGTCTTGCAGAATCCATCAACTAAACTTTGTTCATGCATCCGTTGACCTTAAAATCCCCCACATAGAGAAGTTGTTATGGTTTCTAAGAGACGAAATTCAATCTTGCACCCTCTTCATCCAAGGCCTTGTTTCATTGACCTTGCCCTATTTGATTCCATTTCCCAATTAGGTAAAGGCACTAGTCTAGTAGGTTTTGATCGCTATAAATTTCTCTTTCTTTAGTTGCTTGGTAACTAGGGTTATTGTTAGCTTAAATATGCATTTTATAGCAACTTTATATCCATATGTTATTGCCCTATTGGAAGGGATTTCATTTATTAAACAATAAAAGGAAAAATCTACCATTAATTGCATATTTTAGCCCTAAATTTAGTGCTTACGGTCATAGTTTTATTGCTTTCATATGCTTATTTAGTCTTATCATTTCTTTGTACCTAAAACTTTCTTGCCTTATTGATAGCCTTGACCCTTTATTGATATTTTTCTTATAGGCTATATTTCTAGAGCTGTTATATGCCATTGTAAGCCTAGTTTTGCATATTTTACAAACCCTAACATATAACATCCTTCTTGTAAATCATAAATATCTTAGGGAAGTGTTCTTGGACTTTAGGAAACTCTTATTTCAGCCTTTCAACACTTTGTTGGTACCGTTCCTTCAATTATTATACCTTGCACCACCATTGAGCCCTTAGTTTAATACCCTGTTGGAGATCTTTGTAGCGAAGCCTCCCTTGCTGGGATAAGTTCCATCACTAAACAATTGGAGAGAAGCCACTGAGGTGATAGTGGTGGTTGATCTCTTGTTGCCATAAGACCGATGTTGTGTAGTGAGCCTTTGCACTAGGCTTGCTAGATTTTGCAGTAACAGGGAAAACCAACAAGTCAAATACATGTATTTACACAAAAAAGGCCTTAACGTTGCTCTTTCAAAGGCCAAATCCTTTGTTTATTTCAGAAATGTTTGAGTTCTTAAGAGTGGGCCTAAGACTTTTGAGGTAGTGAAGATCCCATCCTTTCCCTCTATATGAACAAAAGTTAAAGAGTGGGTCCAGTCCGGGGTAGAGCAAAGGGTATGTAAAAGAAAGGCATGCAACATCTTTCATCCACCCCACACATCAAAGGGAAAATTGAGCAAGGAAAAAGGTGATAAGAGGTCCACATGAAGAATTTAATGGGGACGCGAGGAATGATAAATTACACTTGGTATAATAGATCATGTATGATGACTTGTCACATGGTCAAGAATCAAAGAAGATTTTGAAATGTAACTATTTGCCAATACTTTTTCTTAGAAGAAGCATTTCACCTTCAAATAATATAATCATTGCAATTGTTGCATCTTTATGGCAGTCAAGGTAAGCATATTAGTAGGAACATGAAAAATGAAACAATTTTAGGAGCTTAGTTTATCCATTGTAGCAACATTGCAAGTCAATCAAAGGAAATGCATATAGCATGTAAGTTACTTGATTTGAAGCCTTTGTAGTTGTCACGATGGGCAAGGTCAGTTTTGGACAAAAAGATTGGTGTCATAGGAGGTCACAACTTCCCACACTATCTGTTAGAATCACAAAGAGATAAAGAACAGATGGAAGGCATTCAAAATGATCAATTTTTTTCTAATTTTTTTTTAACAGTAAAGAGTACTATATTGGTATTAATCCGCGCCCGCTCGTAGAAAAAATGACGGGAGATTTTCATTTCATGTACATTGCCATCCATGGGCATCGTTGTTTGTAGATTGGTTTTCCATGCCCAATTTCCTTCCAAAATTACAAAAAACGACTGAGCTATTACATGACTACTAGGATAAATCTTACAAAACTGCCATAGTAGCAAAACGCATTTATAGTTTGACATAAAAAAAACATAGACTTCAAAAAATAGACATAAAAAGCAGTCTAGTCATCCAAGACAGCTGGTCGGTTGAGGCCAATTCCTGTTGTTTCTTCAACAATCTGAGAGTTCTGCATTTCCAATTTAATTTGGAGATCCTTGATTTGATTATGTAGAGCATCTATCTCATCTTCCAATTGACGTAGCTTTTGGTTCTTCTCAATTTGCCTCTCTTGCATTTCATACGCTTCCTCATGCTACTGATAAAGACTCCCTTGTAGATCAGCCAAGCCTGCTTGCAGAGCGGAGTGCTCATGAATACAAGACCCACAAGCATGTGGGGAGAAAGCGGCTAGAGGTGGGCACTTCTCCCACTTCATTTTTGAACAACCCGTTAACCTACCCGAGCGTGGGTGTCGACAGCCCCAAGAGCAAAAGTCTGAATCATCTGGGAGAATGTGATTCATTGCGGGAAATAACTCAGGGGGACAATTCACAAGGATTCTTTGGGATCTAGCCCAGTGACTCAATTGACAAGGATTAGAGAACCCAACAACATCCAAATTAAACTCACAATAGTAGAAATAATCCCACTCACCAACGGTTGTCTCTCCCTGCTCCACCAAACATAAATAGACACCCTCACCAGTTATTAACACTCTCACCAAAAGATGACACTCTCCAGATTGTGTGAAGGGGCTACCTTCCACAAGCAAAATTATCCCCTGACTACCTCGACTCTACCAAAGAGTCGTTGCTCCAACGACAATTAGGACAAAGTCAGTCACTTTCATATTTCAAAAGTTAAGACCGTTATGCCACCATTTATAGAATTTTATGAGCCGAAGCCACATGTGGAATTGAAAGACAACGAGCTTACCTCCAGGATCCCAATGCTCCACCATGATTGCCCTAACGTTTGAAACGACTTTAACCTTGTGCAAATTCTCCTTCCGTTGCATGAACCATTTGTTCCAATGCTTAATGTGGGTTCCTGTTCTGAACATACAGGACAGTGTTGGAAACTTCTCCCCATAAGAATTTCGGTAGACCTTGATCATGGAGCATGTCAAGGGTGGCTTCCATAATTCTTTGATTCTTCCTTTCAGCAACTCCATTTTACTCAGGAGTGTATGGAATAGTTGTCTCCCTCTTAATGCCAACCTCTCTGTAAAATTCATTGATTCATATTCACTTCCATTGTCGTCCCTCAATATTTTGATCTTCTTCCCTGTTTGATTCTCCACCAAGGCTTTGAAAGAATTGAACCATTTGAACACTTCATCCTTCTTCTTCATGAAATAGATCCATGCTTTGTGAGAGAAGTCATCCACAAAAATTGCATAGTATAAGTATTCTCCCAATGATGTTATGGGAAACATACCAAATAGGTCAGAACGGACCAATTGAACAATATCGATAGTTTGGCTTTCACTTGAAAAGAATGGCCCCCTTGTAAGTTTCCCAGCTGCACAACCTTGACAAACTCCTTCATGATTCATGTTGAAATCAGGCATACCTGTGACCATCTTCCTTACCCCAGGTAAGGCTTTGTAATGTAAGTGGGTGAAATTTCGGTGCCATAGCTCATATTGTAGTGAGCATCGCAAGTCAAGGCTCCCAAAGGACTTCCTCTAACTTGATAGAGACCATCAACTCTAAATCCAAGTGTGAATGCATCTTAAGGGTTTCTTTGCCAAATACATGCCTTTCCATCAATGAATGCTACCTTGAAGCCTTTATCTTCCATCACAGAAAGAGATACCAGGTTCTTCTTCAAGTCGGGCACATACAATACTTCTTGTAGATGAATGAATTGACCTTGATTTAAGTGATGGGTGACGGTAGCTATCCCTTTGACGGGGTAGGTGGAATTATCTCCAAGTATGATCTCCAAATTAGTCTCCTTTTCAATCAAATTTGAGAGGGCCTCTTTGTACCCAGTGAAGTGCCTTCAGGCTTCACTATTAATTAACCAATGATCCAAAGTATCTGGAGGAGAGGCAGTGTATAGAGCGGAAATAAGATAAAATTCCTTTTGTTTTTCTACAACATCACTTTCCTTGTACCTTGAATTTCTCGTCCTTTTGGGAGGTCGACCGTTTCCCAATAAAGCAGTGGGAGAATTCCTCTTTCCTTTATTATTGAACTTGTTGTTCCTTTGATTGCCATTTCCTTTGAAATTGTTGTTGTTGTTGTCATCATCCCTTGGATAATCCTTCTTGTGAGGACACTCTCTAGCATAGTGGTCAAATCTGTTATAATTGCAACACCTTCCTTTCCCTCTTTGAATCCTTGACCTTTTCTCCTTGGACTAGCATTATTTTTCCTCTTAGCATGAGCAGAGAAAGCAATAGGTTCATTTCTATTTGAAGGTTTGTCTCTCTCCATCATCCTCGTGTCCTCTCGAGTGCATCTAGCCAATAATTCATCGAAACTGTGTATCCTGCCATTGTAGAGAATGGTGGCGTTAATCACATCTCATGCTCTTGAAATCCCCCCAAGTGCAATGAGAGTGAATTCCTTGTCAACAATAGCTTCTCCAATAGATAGAAGGTCATTCTTGATTTGTATGATCCTGATGAAGTAGGATTGGATAGACTCCCCTTTATCCATCGTGATGTCCTTCAACTTGTTTTTGAGAAAGAGGATTTGATTTGCATTGTTCACTTTGAACATCCCAACCAACTTATCATATATCTCCTTAGAAGTTCCAAATCAGAAATATAGGCAACCAAATGCTTTTGAATAGAGTCAACCAAAATTTTCTTGGCTTTGACCTCAAGGAGGCTTCTCTTTAAAAGAACTTTGGAGCATTCTCTTCATAACAACTTCGGAACATACTTCAATGAATCAATTATCTCTATTAGCTACTCCATTATAGATGGCTATGAGTTCCCTCTTAAATTACATCTCCTTGAAAAAGACTTACAATTCACAAATCCCAAAAATCTTCTATGCTGGTACAAATGTAGATTGTAGAGCTATGTACACATGCCATATTCTTCATTAATGTTAATAATAGAGATTGTAGTTGTCTTCGACATTGGGTTTCTTTGGAGCTTCTTCATCTTCAACTGTTAATGCTTCATGTCTTTCCTTCCTCTTATTATTCTTAGGGTTCTTGGGAAAATCTCTCTTGAAATGTCCATATTAATGACAACCATAACATTAAACTTTAGACGTATCCTTGTTTCTATGAGACTTTTTCCATTATTTTTGTGTAGAGATCAAAACTTTCCATATTTATTTCTTGATCTAGCTGCAAATGCTTGAGAGTCTTCATTATTAGGTTGAGTATCATTTTTAGCCTTCAATATTGATTCCTCTAAAACACATGAAGCTCACAATTCTTCAAAATTTGGAGTTTCCTTTCTAGCATAGATGCCTCCTACAAAATGGTCTCAAGCTAGAGGTAGAGCATTGAGAATAGAAGTGAAAAATTCAAAGTCAGATATGGTTTCACGAAGCCCTTGAATTTGATCCTTGATTTTTGATATCTTCAAAAAGTATGAAGCCACATTCTCTTCTTTTGATGTCCTTGTTCCATAAAGTTGATTCCTTAGAGATTTCCTTTCACCAATTGTGTTGATGGAGTATAATTCCACCCATTTGTCACAGACTTCCTTGGATGTAGACAAATTTGAAACAAAAGAAATGAGATGATGTTTGTTGGACTCAGAGAATTCTTTGAGCTCTAATTTCTCCCTTATGTATTTGGCTGCTTCTTGAGTATTGTTTTTATCTGGTAGATGAGCATTGCCTTCCACAAATTGCATGACTTCATTTTCCTTAAGAACTAGATCAATTCTCTTCTTCCTAGCTTTGAATTTGGATGCTCCATAATGCTTGTTTCCTTCCTTGCATATAGATGCCATTTGATTGGGAGTATTAGACAAATAGAATAGAAGAGTACTTACTTGAAAGTGAGAAAAGTGAGAAAGAAAGCTGCTACAAGAATATCTTTAAGGATGCCTTCAAGTGAGTGGTAACTGCTATAATGATGTCTTCAAGAAGATGATCTTCAAGCTTCCTTCCTTCACCTTAAATTTGATACCATGTTGAGAAACCAAGTGTAATGAAGTCTAACACCTAATTTCTCTTCTTGATAATTACTCGTGCAATGTGAATATTAGATGTCTTCTTATTACTTCTTCTGTCTTTTTCATCAAGCAATTATACAAGTGTTCAATCTTTTAGGACAATGTAGAGATCACAAAGAGACAAAAGACACCAAAATTAGGCTAGTAGCCAAGGAAAAACCCACAAGGGGAAAGCCCAACAATCCTTCTCTTATAGAATCAGATCAAAATGACAGATATCCAAGGCCAAGGCCAAGACCAAGACCAAACTGTCACCAAGATGCCAAGTCCAACCCTCCTCCAAGTCACCTCCAAAGTCGAAGTCAATGTTGGTAAAATTGCTCCAGATTTGGTCAAAGTTTTAAAATTCATACCTACAACAAGGGGCCAAAATTTGGCCTGTGGTTACCTCAAAAATTTCAGCCTTCTTCCATAGAAAACAAACCTCTCGCACATGCGAAATGCAATAGTAAAAGATTTGGTCAAATGAGGGAATATTCTTTTTGTTTTGACTTTGTCTTCTCTCTTCTTTGACTCGACTTTCTCTTCTCCTTCACTAGGTTCAGATGTACTTCTTGTTGTCTTGTGAATGTGTGCCTTTAGTAGGTTGAACCGCCTCTTATATATATCTGTCTAGGAGGGTCTAATAGGTGTCTCTTGGAGGACTAGGCCGACTTGTCCAAGGATGGCCAACTTGGTCATATTGTGGACTTATGACTCAAAATAAAAATTCAAATTCTTTTTATTTTCAATGTACAAATAAGACATGACTCAAATAAATTTTCTTTTGACTCTTTGACTTTATGCATGAAGAACATGCTTTGACAAAATTAAATATAAATATAATAAAATATCAATGATAAATTTACATCATGAAGACCAAAGTTAGTAACAATTTCAACATAATATATCTGAGAAACATCTAAGTGATGTGACACCAAAGCCAAGGCCACATACAAACTTGATAGAGTTATAACCATATGGAAAGACATACATGCACCTGATGTGGGTGGACTAGCCCTTACACTAGTGATCGCCTGTACAAAGTGAAAGCTCCTCAAAAACCATGAGTACAAATATAAGCTCACTTAAGGACCTCCGATCCTATACAGTACAAAAGGAACCTGAAGTGAACTCAAAGGGACCAGCTATGGTCTAACCATGAGAAAATGGATTCAACATGACACTGGGTCTAGGATGTCTACAGGGCCTCACATGGTCATTACATGGCTTTGACTTGTGAAATTTGGCTTACAATGGTGTCTAAGAATGTTGCAATGTGCACACACACACACACACACACACACACACACACTCTGTTGAAAGAGGGGTAACAGAGAGGAATATATCCTTGTGGATTGACTGAGTTTTGATTGGTCTGCCATGTTTTGGTTGGACCTAGCCATGGCTTAGCGGCTAGCTTAGCCTTTCCTTGATTTGGTGGTGGCTAGCAAGGGTTTGAGATTTATAGCTCCAAATTGTTTGCAACAATTTCTTGTTGTTGGTTTTTGAGAGATGCTCTTGTCACAATTTAGCCCTCAACTTGGAGTTAGCTTTGCTACAATAGAGGCTATGGCTGGATTGTAAATTTCCTCTAGGTAATTGTTGCTTTATATTTCTAAAAACATAAGTATGGTATTTTGTACTATGTGCTTTAACCTTTTGTATCTATTTTATGCAGCTAAAATGATTAGAACTTTGATGGTTCTTTGCTTAATGATTCATGCATTTTTAATATGGAGATGCATGTAGATATTTGGGATTTAAATAACTTCCTATGTATTAAGAAGGTTGTGAGATCTATTGTAATTTGTGGCTCTTAATGATTTCCTCTTCCAAGTAAGAATTAATGGAAGAGCCTATAGGAGGAAAAGCTAGATTTGGCATCCTGTGTTCATGTCATGCCCCCAATTTTTTTATTTTTTTATTTTTTTTTTCCGAATTAAAGGCAATTTTGGAAAGAGGGGACATTTCTGGTTTTGGGACTTAGGAGAAAAAGGGAGAATCACAGCTCTAGTGGAATGTGGGGGGCACAAGAAAAAGAAATTCGACCCAAGGAAGGAACTCATACTCTTCGAGGAGAGAAAAGAAAAGGAAGTGCAAATTAGGGGAGAGAGAGAGTGGGGACCACAAGGGGAGAAGAGGCCAAAAAATTATAAATGTAACTTGAGGGCCTCATTTTTGGCGTCTTTTGTCATTTTACAATTTCAACATTAGTTCTCTTGGGCTGCTTATCCAAGACAACCTTGCTGTTTAACAGAAGGAATTTCCAAGCAGGAATTCCACCTCTATCTTTGGTGAACTTCGAGTGTCACCTTAGGGGGGGTAAGAAGGATTCCATTTTAGGGCTTCTCTAGGAGCTTCATAGTAGACTATTTCGAGCTAGAGCATGCTTCTCTTAGGGCACAAAAGGAAATTTGAAGGGCTGGTAGAAGTTAGCAAACCATGGAGTTTTGGCTGAAGAATTTGCAGAGGTTTATCCATAGGGAGGACCAGTTTTTCCTTGGTGATTTGCAAGTTCGAGATTGTTGCATTCTAGAGGGCTGAATTTATCTATTTTAGGGCCTACGTAGGGGTTTCTAGGAAATGATTGTGCAAACGTTTTGACAGGGATATTTGGAGAGTTCGGGCTAAGGAGAACCAAGGAGGTTTGGAGGAGTGAATTGCAGGGTTGGAGGAGATTTTCTAGTAATTGATTTGGCCTCCTACAGTAGGATTCTTTCTACAGGGTGTTTTTCCAACCAGTTGGAGCCACAGACACTTCTTGGGGGTTAGCGGGGCATGTTGGATTCATCCCCAACCCTTTCTGGTTTTTTGTGGGTTTGGTGAGAGGAGGCTAGGATTAATTTTACAGAATTTTCTAAGCACTTATGAGGGCAAAATTCCTAGTTCTATTTAGTAGCCAACAACATAAATTATTGGAGGAGGGCACAATTTACCCTTGGACCATTTCCACCAATTGGGGTCCATGAGATATTTTTGGCTTTGGTTGGAGTTGGTGTGGACAGCCTACATCTAATTTTGTAGAAGTGCAGTAGGCACAACATTATCCAAAGTCGAGACAAAATTTCTATATGGTAGCTACCTGTCGTTGATTGTTGAGGGTGTACTGTGTTATGCATGATGAGCTATCTGTGGAGGGAATTTAGTGGCACATGTTAAGCCCATGTTGGAGGAGGATGAGCAACCATCCTTGGAGTCAGCAATCCATGAGGAGCAGTCAGGTGCATTGGCAGCCAACAAAGTTGTCGTATTTTTAGATGACAATCCTCTTTAGGAATACATCGATGGGGCTTGCAGCATTGTTGGGCTACCTATGCATGTTGGTGAGAGAGAGGCCGCGTTACCTAGGCAGATCACATGGATTGGCAAGACTAGCGAAAGGAGGTGAGACGAGTTGCGGAGGGTGCAACATTCACAAGGTAGAAGACTTGCTCCATGTATGGTTTTTCGTGCATTCAATCCCTCTCTCGGGGCTGGATGGTGAGAGATATTGAGTTGGTATTCGATGGAGTTGGCTAGATGGTTAGATGAATCCATGACCAAAGTTCAACAAAGGCTGTGGATTACCATAGGGGCGTTGAGAAATCTAGGGCATCAATAGATAGGTGATTTCTCTACTTATGATATTTTCTTGTGATAGTCTTTTCACTTCATGATTAGTATCTTCTCTTCTTGAGTTATTATTGTGTTCTTTTCCTCAAGACAATTAACATATCATGAACAATAAAGAGATAAGAGACATAGTGTATAGGCTTGTCAGCTAGGGTCAAAACCTCTCACTCTTTGAGAGGAAAACCCAAACGAAATTCTTCTCATAGTGCCTGTTGACCTTGCTGCCTACACCTACCTACAAGTCAGTGAGAAAAGACGTCAACCCCACAAGGTGTGGTTGGTGGCACGGAACTCAGAGAAGGGGCTGTCACACTAATCCCGACTCTCTCTGATTGAGCTGTCTCCTAGGTTAGCTAAGGGGGGGGGTCCCTAATGAAAAGTTAAGTTAAAAGATGTGAGTTTCTAGGAGAGCGTTATAGTGAAAATAGACTACTTTTAAGGATTTATGGGAAAATATGAAGTTAGCAACTTGAAATAACAATACCAATCATTAATATGATTAAAAACCATAAAACTAGTGCCTTATAAGGAATTTTCTCGACAATTTAAAGATATATTTGCTCAAAGTAAAATGCAATGTTTTCAAAGGAGAAAACAAAGTAACCCTAAAATGTAAATAAGAATTGTTAGCACAAGATATGTAAGTTACAAAATGATTTTGAGATAATCAACTTTATAAATCAAAACATGTGAAACATATCTTGCCAAAACCCAAAAATTAGTAATTAACTTGGAAATGTAAAAGAAAGGAAGTGCTAAACCAAGACATCAATATGCAATTAGACTTGAAACATGAAAAGAAAACATTTGCTTGAAATGATTACAATGCTTGCTTCTGGAATAGAATCTGCATATGAAAACTCAAACCATCAAGAGACAAGTAAAGTAAATGTAATGGAAAGTGCTCTTGGTTAATCTTATTAATTAGCTCTACAATAATATTACAATTTAACTCTTCAATCTTCAGACCTCACCCTTGCCCAATGATATGGATCTCACAGTGAGGAGTCAATAGAGGAGTAG
Organism: Pinus taeda; assembly: GCA_000404065.3. Classification (NCBI taxonomy): domain Eukaryota; kingdom Viridiplantae; phylum Streptophyta; class Pinopsida; order Pinales; family Pinaceae; genus Pinus; species Pinus taeda. Next base: position 620 of record APFE030806173.1, on the reverse strand, counting down.
AGGATTCCTAAGATGTCTACTCCAACCAATTTATGTTGGAGGTAAAATTTTAATGAGGCTTGGGGCCTTCCTACACTAAAATGCTTAGATGAAATGCAAATTGTGTTAATTCCCCAAATTAAAATAATGATACATGAAAATGCTTCAAAGAGATTGATTTGCAATGCTTGGAAATGAAATAGTGTTCAAAATAAGTTGTAATTATAACTTCAATTGGAGGAATAAAATTAGCTTACAAGTGTTGCATGTGTTTCATCAATGAACTAAAATGATATAGGTAATTTGCTTGAAAGTAAAATTTGTTTCAAATAGACAATGCCAATAAATTGCTCCAATATTCATGATAACAATGTAGCATAAAATTGAAGCATGTATTTAGGTGCTCATGAAACAATTTACCAAGGTAATTGGAAATGATCAAAGTTTGTTAAGAATATAAAATGCTTGCCATGTAAAGGATGAATTGGCTCAAAATAACGTGTAAGTTTGTCCCTCCAAGCCACAATGAGAAAGAAAATGCAAAGCTCAAATGAAATTGTAACAAACTTTAACTTAATGAAATGCAATAGTGAGGTTGTCTTAATTCCCAATTAAAGCATGCATGTAAGTGAATGAAGTAT
>APFE030806151.1:0-18773 GCA_000404065.3 Pinus taeda | reverse complement strand
ATTGCATGCAAGATTCCTTTTGCATGATTTACTCCTTGATTTGCTCCTTCTTTAACTCCGCAACTGACTAGTTATCTCCGGAACTTGTTGTAGGTGTTGAGTCTTCTCATTGATCACCACTATAGTTCATTACCTTGGGATCTTCACCCACTATAGTTCATTACCTTGGGATCTTCACCCAGTAATGCTATATAATGAGCATTGTAACATATTTTCTAATGAATCATTCTTTTCTTCTTTCAATTTTCTTTTAATGTTTTTGCTTTGCCTTTGTTATGCCCACACGTGCCTTGCTTCAAGCCAGGAGTCGGGGTAAAGCACGAGTTCTATTATGACTTTACACTAATACCTTAATTTAGAAATTCTGATTGGTACCACAAGCTGTGTGTTCAACCTTTACTAGCTAGATTCATCTGTGCAGGTTTTCTAACACATTTACATAACATGGTAGTAGTGAAAGCCATTGGAAAAACAAATTTTATGTTATCGCCAGCGTCGTAATATCCTCCAACCAGATCAACCTGCATCCCTTCGAGTAATTAGCTGAGAGATATGAATATCAGAAAAGTTATATATCAAATGGTTTGGTCAACAATATGTTTGGATTCAAATCCAAGTCTTATAAGTTATGGGTATCGAATCAAATCCTATAAAATATGTTATAAGACTGGGTCAGCTCAATTTGGTTTAGAAGTTCAAATCTCTATATTCACTTTTGAACTTATGTCGATGGCTGATTTCTTAAATATTTGGGATGGTCAGATGGTTGATAAAAATGCCCATGTTTACTGCACCAAATAACCATACATATACACCTAGACATTTAGCACGAGAGACCACCTAGTTGCTATTCCTCTAAATATCACCTAGTTGCTATTCCTCTAAATACCAAAAGAAAAAGGCAGGAAAAATTTCAACCAGTTATTTTCGTGGGCTGAAACTTAAAAGAGACAATGGTATGAACATTATATACATTCTGATCAGATCCATCTTTGAGAGCTGAATCTTTCCTCCAAGTCAATCTCTGATTATGTGGAAGAATACCCCACCGCTGTCCCTCGAAGAAGAGAATGCTCTTTGACAGGGCATCTTTGTAATCTTGGTGTTTATTCTGGGGGGAAGAATAGTCGAGCGCTTCTGCATATCTTCTATTGGTCGTTTCAATGATTGTCATTGCTAAAAGCAGCGCAAACAATGATATCCCAAACTTGATCATCCTTCTCGTCTGGGCAGACACAGTAGCAAGCATTAGCCTGTAACGTTTGAGAATATATAGAGGCAGATCAACAACTTTCATAGAGGGAAATGCACATGAATAGGGATGGGCCTTGATTGATTAACGACCAGAAATTGGAACTTGAGTTTCGCGTGATGGTGAAACCTTCAAGAACTCAGGCCGATCCCGTAACAAATGTGGCGATAAGTCGTGACATTATAATGGTTGTGGGCTGAGCAAAATATTCCAGTTCGCACAGCCATGGATCGAGTTTGATTTTAATATAGAAACAATTTTAAGCTGTCATAGACTACATGAAAATAGTTGTGGGAATGGCGCAATCATTGGTAAGAAGGTTCTGCAATTCGTAGATTTAACTATTTTAGCGGGGACTTGCTGCTTTTTTACTCCGAAAAATCGCATGCATCTCTTTACACTCACCCATTTCCAACATGTGTGGGTTCAATAATATTAAGTTGCATTGAACAGAAATTAGTAATGATAGGTGGGTTCAATGCTCCTGGATGTCCATCTCCAAGTTCCAAAAACGCTGTCATAGAAGAAGATGCGAGTCTCCTATCCAGGGTAGCTTATAGAATTGTATGACTGACTTATTAATATGGAGATAGAACTTTGTAGAAATATTTGGAAATTTAAAATACAGCTGTCAAGTTTTTAGAAATTTTGAATGTTTCACAATCATATAAAGAAATTCACAAAAATCAAACCAGACAAAATTGTAGCCCGCAAATCAAATCTAGCAGTAAAAGCAATCAGAAAAAATCAACGCGAAGGAACCCCACTGACAACGACAGCTGCTAGATAGGGTTTTCAACTGAAGAAGAACAAAAGCATAGATATACCAAATGTGTAGGGTTTCAAATATTAAAAGGAGGAGATTGCAGCGAGTATCACTTCAACCTCTGGGAGAATAGCATGGTATCATACTAGTACTCTTGACAATTATTGATTTTGGACTATATGCCTTCGTTTATTTCTGTAAAGTAATAATAGAATTCGTATATATGTTGGATTTTTTATTTAAATTATTGAAGAGTTTAGCTACAAATTCAACTGTTTTCTTTGAGACTGATCCTCTACTTGCTGTAGAGTGGGCAGATGGTCAGTGCTTGAGATATTTTAACAAACCAATTTTGGAATCTTATTTCTTCCTTATTGCATTAGGCTCTTGGATTATATTAGAGTATACATAATAAAGAAAGTAAATTTATTTTTATATTTAAAATAGTTTTGGTGAATTCTATTAGTATTTAATTTATATTTTATAAAGTATTTAGGTGAATAAATTTCTTTATAAAAACTGTAAATTGGCCAATAGTTTTTAGTATAGAAAATTAATTCACTTGTAAATATTAGCCTCTCACATAAATATATAGGGTAATATAGTTATATTTTTTGCTTTAACTTTTTCGATATAAATGTAGTTGCCTTGGTACTATTTTATTTTAACCATATTGTTATATATAAATATAAATGTAGTTGTATATTTCAACTAAATATAGTTGAGCTAATATTTATTTATTTTAATATATAAATATAAATGTAATTTCACTAGTACTTATTTTAATAGTATGGTTATATATAAATATAGTTGCGTTAGTACTTATTTATTTTAACAGTATTGTTATATGTGATTAGCAATGTTGCATTTTCGAAAAGGACTATCGTTTGTCGTTAGACATGATGGATGGGCATATGGATGGTGCCCATGGTTGTAGCATTCTTTCTGTTGGGGTTGATGAACTCAACCAGCAAAGTTGCCCTCTATGTGAGCACAATCATTGTTGGAACCTCCGTAGGAGAAGTCACCTCTATGGCCATTCCGATTTCCTCACAGATGGTCAGAATGAAAGGTTTTGGCGTCAATCTTAACATCCTAGATACGCGATTTTCAACGGTGTATACATTAAATATTATTATTCATTAAGCAGTACACATGATTTAATGTATGTATTAATTACACATGGAAAGGAATTCGTCGCTAATGCAATGCATCTGGTCTCCCGAGCGATGGCCAGAGTAGGTTTCAGGAGTCTTCCATCTGCTCTCCAGCTATTGATCCTTCCTTGAAACCACTGCTCCATCGACGGACCTCCACGACTTGGGTTCATCCAATGGTAGTGTGTAAAACCCTTATCGTTCTTGTCGATTCGACTGTGAAGTAGTGTGGCATTGTGTTTTGGTTCTTCAGCTTGCAGAGCTAATGGCTCTGGCTAGCTTATGATATGCTTACTCCTTTGAAATGTCACAGTTCCTCTGCTGCTACATTCTTGCTCCTGTGGCGTGGTTGGTTGATTTCTCCCACGCTCTTTTGCCTCGACATAATGTTTCAAATTCGCGGCCTCGAAGGTACAAGTAATTTTCCTGGGGATTTTTGTTTGAAATGTCATTAATATTTCTTTTAAATCTCTATTAGGTATATGTAACGTTTTTCTTTATTTTTATTTGACAAGTTTCTCTGGAGACACCCTATCATTCAAGAAGGGTTATACAAGGCACACCATCCAGAACCCTGTCAATGTTTATCATTTTGTCTATTGGTTTTCCGGGTATGCGAAAGATATTACTCTGAAATGCTACAAGTGAAAGTTCTTAAGAGTTTAGGGTATGAACGAGCTGGGTTTTGTCACTCATGTTTTCTTAATTTACGTACCGTAAGGGTTTGTGCTTAAATCATTTTCACTGTAACATTTGAGTTCGAATCTCGGAGTTGTTTCTTCCTTAGCGAACTTTCCGGGTATGTGGCTAGTATTGCCCCTTTGTGGGGAGCATTTTTTTTATGTACATGATACAATTTTTATCACAAATACTAATTCTGAAAGTCCTTTTTTAAGAGGGTTTTCCGAATTTACTATGTAATTTTGTTTGGATATGAAGCTGCTAAAATTGTAAAACAAAGAGGGCCTTTAAACCCTGGATAAAACTCCTTTTCTCTTTTTAAAATTACAAGTTATCAGCAGTTTGGTTCTACCCTTCACTGTTTTGTAGTAACGAATGTATGAGTTGGCATTTTTCCAAAATTTTGTTTGGTATCTTATCGATTTTGTTCCATTATATTTGAGTTTAGTTCCGAAAGTAACCGAGGTTTTGACCCACATACTATCATTACCGTGCATCATATTTTATGCTTGCTATAAGTCACGGTGTTCCTTGTCCCCTGGACGTTTAATTAATTTGAGGTTTATATTTTTGTTTTAGAATTTCCTTCTCTGGCGAACTCTCATAAACCTATTAACATATAGATACTGCATTATTTATTTTCTTGTTTTCCTTTTTGTTTAGGATAATTTTCCTTAGAAAATATGCGGTTTGGGCATAAAATGATCTGGCCTTAACTTTCAGTGTTTTATTTTTTACAACATTATTCTAGAATGAAGAGAATTTAATTTGAATATCTAGTCATTTTAAATTGTTCTTACCAGAACTGTGATACCACTATTTGACAAGTTTAAGTTTTATCTGGAAATTCACTTCATTGTTTTTTACATTTCCTCTCAAGTGGATTTGCATGATAGTCACTTAAGTTTTATGCTTCTAAGATTTCCGCTATTCATGCTACAGTTTTGCAGAGTTTTCTTTGTTTTAGTTGCTATATGTAAATAACACAGTTGAAAACTTGCTGCTACAGACCAACATACTTAACTATTACAAAGCAACAACAGTCCTCAACTTTATTGTCAACCTTAATCTCACAACATAAATAAGTACAGAAGGTTTTAATACTTATGTAGTTCCATTGATGACCACTGTTGACTGTTTGAAGTCAAAACAATAAATCTGTCAGATTTTCCTCCCAGCCTTGAGACTTTCCTTCAGGTCCAAGTCTCCCCACGTGCTATTAGTCACATGCAGGATGTTTCCTGCAAGACCATTAGTCTTACTTGTCACAACTATTTGGTCTTGACTAGACTTAGCAATTCTGGGGATCTGCCTAATTCATCAGCACAGAAACCTCCCTTCTCCTTTTCCTCTTTGCACCTCAGGTACCAATACCCTCTTGATTTCCTATCCTTGAGAATAAATCTTCAATGAACTAGTTAGGGATAGCTAACTGCCTACACTAACTACCTGACATAGGATTGTCATTATCAAAACATTTACTTCATGTACAACTTTTAATTGAAGTAATAAATTTATAAATTTAAATAGTAATGTTTAGTTTGTTTACTGTAGTAATTAAATATTTACAATTATCGGGGACATCACATTTTCCCCCTCTAAGATTAAACATTGTCCCGACGTTTTTCTATTGTGAATAGATTCAGGTAAGTCTTCCTCATAACTTGTTTGTCCTCCCAATTGGTCTCCTCTGGACCAAAGTGCTGCCATTGCACTTTAACTTGGGTGAGAACTCATCTCTGTAGCATTACTTCTCTTCAATCGAGTATATCCCGGGGTTCGACTAAGAACTCGCCTTCCAGTTCAACCTCCACATAATAAAGAAATTTTAGTCAACATTTCTCTGGTAGTCTGTCTTAGTAATTGTCACACGGAATAAGTCGATCTTGTGGACAAGATAGACATTCCTAGAATCTAAAGAAGACCGAATGACAAGCAAACCAACCAGACACTATCTTTCTCTAAATATGCTTTTATAAATAATGGAAAACAAGTGTGTTTAGGGCCTACCTTATGTCCAACGCAAGTTTTGGGATGCCCTCGCTCCTTTGATCCAAATGAGCTCCTTTGTTGTGAACCTGCAAACACAAACAAGGCAAACAAATTAAATAGCACCTGAAAAGCCAATATCATAAAGCATATTTAACATGAAATTCAAGGAGTCTATGAAACAAATAACATGAGATACTTGTTCAGAAAAATGAGTATGATTGTATTAATTCAAAAGAAGAAGAACTTTACAACCTTTGCCTTGACGCTGTACAAGCTCCTCCCAGGGTCCAACAAGAAGTCTCCTCTACTTTGACAAGTTTCACTCACTCCCTAATGAAGCCAAAAAGGTATGTGATCTCTCCTCTTAAGCTCAACTAGGAAGTCTTGATTTCACCAGCATTTACCCTAAAAAATGTTCAGCTTCTAACCTCTCTAGCCACTAACCCAATGCCTCAATTTATAGTGAAATGAAGGGAAGTTACTAGGTCCTTCTTCAAAGGGATAGAATCCTCCTTCAAAGGGATAGCTCCTCCTAACAAGGGATTAGCTCCTTCTCTTTTGGGATGCATGAACCACTTTGGAGCGAACAATCCATGTCGAAATCCTTCTAGAAACATCTAGAATTAACCCAAAAGTGAGTTTTTTAGGATAAACTTGCTCCTTTTGACTTTCATAGGGGTACGCACCATTCCCTTTACAGACAAAGCGTATAAGTACGTAGGTAATATGAACAAAGGGTGCGGGCCCGCAGGAAAAAGTGAGAGAAAGTGCGGAACCCGAGTTACATTATTTTTTGATGTCTTTCTCTCATTCCCAAAGCTTATTTTGAAGAGCTGAGGTCTGAGACTTGCTTAGGAGGAAAGTACAAGTGATGATAGACCCATACTAACTGAAAATAATCAAGGTGACGATATTTTTGTGTAACAGATTGCCCCCTAAAGTGCGAAGTCTGTAGTAGATGAGGATTTCATTTATCATTTAGGAAGAGTGAAGTACTTTATCATTTCTAGGATCATCTTGTGGAGAGCCCGGTTGGAACCTGTAAAAACATCCAATGCAAAATATATATATGAGATCATATCATCGCTGAGGTAGGCATTCCCATACTCAGATAAAAACTGACTAAAAAACACTAACTACTGCTCTGATATAGGAATGATCTTGTAACACATCATAAGTATAGACACAGTATGGACGCAACCATCTGTTTATGAATAGTCCATAGTATAATGAATACAAAATTCCTTGCAGCCTGGATGGTGGAAACTAGATCCAGGGTCTTCATTTCTACTTCCTGAAACAGTACGATTCTATCCATGCGAATGAATGTGTCGAAGTCGAACATGGTAAAAACCGCTTGATTACCATTCAATGATGTAAACTGTTAACAGGCATGAGAGAAACCACCAATAATGACAATGGCTCTCAAAGTACTCAGTGCAGTCCATGAGATGTGATAAGATGTGTTGATGTCGAACATGTCACAGAATCCTTTGATCGAAAGTCGATAATGTAAACTGTCGTCAAAGGCGAGAAACCTGCCATTGAGGCATGCAGATCTCAAGGTACTGACGATTTCTAGATCATATTTCTAGATAATGAGTTGAAGACGATAGAAAGCGATCCATCGTAGGCAAGCCCACAACACGAAATCATAGATCAAGCTGAAGAGATTTAGTTGCAAGGACTGACTCAGGGATGGTCAAGATGGATGACAGACATTTTGCAGATGAATGGCTTATTTTCACTGACCTCTTGAACACATAACGACACGACAGATGGTTTGGTGACAATTGACCCAAAGTTAATACCCAGAAACTGGCTGAAGACTTTCAATGTGGTTTGATCAACTGTAAAGTAAAGGATTTCCCAACTCAGATGAATGAAAGTGTCGTGTTCAAGAGTGGTTACAAAGTGTGGCAAACAGACTCACTTTTCTCTCTTTTCCCCACCATTTCTGGCAAGTACCTCTTTATTTTTTACAAGCTTGAGGAGGATAACATATGCTTGATTATAAGCTCACCCTTCGGATGAGTCCAACTTAATTTAAATTCGAACCCTAAGAAGGAGTGGTCCGTTCCTGTTTGTAATTGAACAGGTCCTTTACTGTCGAAATTTTAACGAGTCCAATATAGGAGAAACTCGGCGTTTTTCATTTTTAGAGAGTCTGAAAAAACTTAAGAAGACTCCAGGGTTGACTTTTTTGTAAATTTGTGTCTCCCAAGCCCGAAAAAGTTTGCTAAGGAAGAAACAACTCCGAGATTCGAACTCAAACGTTACAGTGCAAATGATTTAAGCACAAACCCTTACGGTACGTAAATTAAGAAAACATGAGCGACAAAACCCAGCTCGTTCATACCCTAAACTCTTAAGAACTTTCACTTGTAGCATTTCAGAGTAAGATCTTTCGCATACCCGGAAAACCAATAGACAAAATGATAAACATTGACAGGGTTCTGGATGGTGCGCCTTGTATAACCCTTCTCGAATGATAAGGTGTCTCCGGAGAAACCTGTCAAATAAAAACAAAGAAAAACGTTACATATATCTAATAGAGATTTAAAGAAAGATTAATCACATTTCAAATAAAAATCCCCAGGAAAATTACTTGTACCTTCAAGGCTGCGGATTTGAAACATTACGCCGAGGCAAAAGAGCGTGGGAAAAATCAACCAACCACGCCACAGGAGCAAGAATGTAGCAGCAGAGGAACTGTGACATTTCAAAGGAGTAAGCAGATCATAAGCTAGCCAGAGCCATTAGCTCTGCAAGCTGAAGAACCAAAACACAATGCCACACTACTTCACAGTCGAATAGACAAGAACGATAAGGGTTTTACACACTACCATTGGATGAACCCAATTCGTGGAGGTCCGTCGATGGAGCAGTGCTTTCAAGGAAGGATCGATAGCTGGAGAGCAGATGGAAGACTCCTGAAACCTACTCTGGCCATCGCTCGGGAGACCAGATGCATTGCATTAGCGACGAATTCCTTTCCATATGTAATTAATACATACATTAAATCATGTGTACTGCTTAATGAATACTAATATTTAATGTATACACCGTTGAAAATCACGTATCTACCATGGTAAAAGATCCAATGGTTTAATGCTTTAACATTACTATTTACATTATAGTTTAGAGCTGTGGATTTAATTAATTAATTTTTTTTTTTATTAATGAGTTTATGGAGACATGACAAGTTGTTTTTCCAAAGCACTGCCTGCCCATGTAGGCATGCCAAGACAACTTCATTCGTTGTTTATCCAAGCCATACGTATTGTCGTCATAGAGGACTCTTGCAACTTCAACGAAGAGAATGGATCCAAATGCAATGTTGGTGATCAGGATGTTAAGATTGACACCAAAACCTTTCATTCTGACCATCTGTGAGGAAATCAGAATGGCCATAGAGGTGACTTCTCCTATGGAGGTTCCAACAATGATTGTGCTCACATAGAGGGCAACTTTGCTAGTTGAGTTCATCAATCCCAACAGAAAGAATGCTACAACCATGGGCACCATCCATATGCCCATCCATCATGTCTAACGACAAACGATAGTCCTTTTCGAAAATGCAACATTGCTAATCACATATAACAATACTGTTAAAATAAATAAGTACTAACACAACTATATTTATATATAACCATACTATTAAAATAAGTACTAGTGAAATTACATTTATATTTATATATTAAAATAAATAAATATTAGCTCAACTATATTTAGTTGAAATATACAACTACATTTATATTTATATATAACAATATTGTTAAAATAAAATAGTACCAAGGCAACTACATTTATATAGAAAAAGTTAAGGCAAAAAATATAACTATATTACCCTATATATTTATGTGAGAGGCTAATATTTACAAGTGAGTTAATTTTCTATACTAAAAAACTATTCGCCAATTTACAGTTTTTATAAAGAAATTTATTCACCTAAATATTTTATAAAATATAAATGAAATACTAATAAAATTCACCAAAACTATTTTAAATATAAAAATAAATTTACTTTCTTTATTATGTATACTCTAATATAATCCAAAATCCTAATGCAATAAGGAAGAAATAACATTCCAAAATTGGTTTGTTAAAATATCTGAAGCACTGACCATCTGCCCACTCTACAGCAAGTAGAGGATCAGTCTCAAAGCAAACAGTTGAATTTGTAGCTAAACTCTTCAATAATTTAAATAAAAAATCCAACATATATACGAATTCTATTATTACTTTACAAAAATAAACAAATGTTTGACTTTTGCCCATACTTCCGTAAAAAAAAAACAATAAAATTAAAACTATTACCTACTTTCTACCAACCATCGTATATATCATTAATTGCATTACTGCCGGTCAATTTTTTTACCTCAAGTCAAGTATTAAATTGCTCCTGGTGTAGGCCTGTACGTGACCATCGATTTAATTGAATGGCTGAGATCAATTCCCCGGAGGCCCCATTTGCTCGAGCTTTACTTTCCGGGGGATGGATGGTTTTGGAGTTGTACACTGGACGCGTGGTAGCAAGTCGGGGTGTTCGGAGGCCCTCTGACAGAAACAACTTTTTGCGAAAAGTGGTGCGAAATGAACTTGTGGTTCTCTGGAGTGGTTTTGCGTTGCCATTTATTGTTCTCGCACGGCAAGTGAAATTACGGTTTCAACACTCCCCTTTAATTTCAACTGCTGGGCATTCAGTCATACCCAAACATTTCGTCAAAAATTCAAAGCTTTTCTGGTCCAATGGCTTGGTTAAAATGTCTACAACTTGTTCCTGAGTCCTGCAATGTTCTAAGACAATTTCTCCATTACTCACCAATTCCCTGATGTAATGAAACCTCGTGTCAATGTGTTTCGTTCTCTTATGAAACACTGAATTCTTTGATAATGCAATAGCTGAGCTATTGTCACAAAAAATCACTGTTGCTTTTGCCTGCTCTTGGCCTAAGCTCCTCACCATCCTTCTCATCCAAACTGCTTGACATGCTGCTGCTGTAGCTGCCACAATATTCAACCTCTGCTGTAGACAATGCTACAATGGACTGCTTCTTAGAAGCCCATGAAATGGCTCCTGAACCCATGTGAAAAACATAACCAGAAGTGCTTTTCCGATCATCTACACTTCCAGCCCAATCACTATCAGTGTATCCAACTAAATTTGAATGTTCTGAGACATTATATAAGATGCCAAACCTTTTAGTACCTTTGACATACCTCAAAATTCTCTTTGCTACCTGCCAATGTGCTTCCTTTGGCCTCTCCATGAATCTGGAAATCAAACTAATAGAAAACATTATGTTAGGTCTAGTTGTAGTTAAATACATAAGGCTGCCAATTATACTCTTGTACAAACTAGGATTAAAATCCTTGTTGTTGTCCTCTTTGCTGAGTTTTAATCCCATTACTGTTGGAGTGATTGCTGCCTTGCACTCTTGCATATTAAATATGCCCAACACTTCATTTACATATCTTGCTTGAGAGATCAAAATTCCATTTTCATTTTGATCTACTTCTATTCCTAAGAAGTATCTCAACAAACCCATGTTAGTCATTTCAAATTCCTCTTTCATGATTTTTTTGAAATTTTCAATGAGGTAGTCATCATTACCTGTAAAAATCACATCATCAACATATAACACAACAATTAGCAATTTACCATCCTTTTCTTTGATGTAGATTGTGGGTTATCCCTCACATTTGTCAAATCCATTCTCCAGTAGATAGGAATATATCCTACTGTACCATGCTCTTGGTGCTTGCTTTAGCCCATGAAGAGCTTTCTTCAATCAGTCTTGGCCTTTATTTTCATAGCCTAGAGGTTGTTCAATGTAAACCTCTTCCATTAATACTCCATTCAGGAATGCTGACTTCACATCCATTTGGTAAACTTTCCACTTGTTTTGTGCTGCTATGGATAGCACTGCTCTTACTGTTTCCATTCTTGCAACCGGTGCGAAAGTTTCCTCATAATATCTCCCATACTGCTGCTTGTATCCCTTGAAAACTAACCTTGCCTTGTGTCTTTCAATTTTGCCTTCGACATTGCACTTGGTCTTATAGACCCATTTAACTCCAATGACTTCCTTACCTTTTGGTAGCTCAACCAGATCCCATGTTTTGTTTCTCTCTATAGCATTCATTTCTTCATCCATAGCTTCTATCCATTTCTTATCTTTAATTGCATCTTCGAAATGAATATGGTCATCAACATGACAATATAAAGCAAACAAGGAATTCATTCCTTCATCATAAATGTCACTTAAATTTCTGAATTTCTTACCTCTTTCATTCGGTGTGCAAGTGCTTGAAGATGCACTTGAATTTCCACTTTGTGGTGTGCTTGGAGGAGCACTTTCATTTCTCCTCAAGGGTGTTCCTTGCTGTCCTTGTGTTGGCGCTGCTGTTTGGGGATGTATTTCAGCCATCTCCTCATCATCTTCATCATGAGACAAACAGTGCTTAACATTCACTGTTTTCTCTATGCTTCCGTCCCAAGCTTCCTCCTCAATAAATTGAACATCTCTGCTCACAAAAAACTTCTTGGTAGATGGGATATACAACCTGTAAGCTTTGGATTCCTCACTGTATCCAATGAAAATAAATTTCTCCCCTTTGCTGTCCAACTTCCTCCTTAGCTGATCTGGAATGTGTGCATAAGCCACACATCCAAAAACTTTCATGTGGGCGACTCCTTGCTTTCTCCCACTCCTTGCTTCTTCCGGCACTCTATTCATCACTGCTTTTGTAGGACACCTGTTCAAAATATATGCTGCACAATTTACAGCTTCAGCCCAATAATCATTTGGAAAATGCTTTGCCTTCAACATGCTCCTCGCCATATTCATGATGGTCCTGTTCTTCCTTTCAGCAACTCCATTTTGCTGTGGGGTGTAACTAGCTGTGAATTGCTTATGAATTCCATTTTCTCTACAAAACCGTAGGAATTCCTTGGAGATATACTCACCTCCTCTGTCAATTCTCAAGACTTTGATATGCAGCCCGCTTTGGTTCTCTACAAGTGCTTTAAAATTTCGGAATTTTTCAAACACTTCACTTTTGTTTTTAAGGAAATATACCCAAGTTTTTCTAGTAAAATCATCAATGAATGTTAGAAAATATTGGCTGCCTGCTAGTGATGGAGTTTGCATTGGTCCACACACATCTGAGTGGACAATCTCTAAGGGTGCCTTTGCCCTTATGCTTTTCCCTGATGGAAAACTTTCTCTGTTTTGTTTTCCCAAAATGCAACCTTCACAAAGGCTGTCTGGTTTCTCTATCAATGGTAATCATCTTACCATCCATTTTCTACTCAACAGGTTAAGACCTCCAAAGTTGAGATGTCCAAATCTCAAGTGCCAAAACCAATTTTCATCCTTTGGCACACTTTGGAAAGCCTCTTGGGTAACTACTGCAATTACTTCTTTGCTTCTCAAATCTGCCCTTATTCTGAGAGGGAACATCCTGTTCCTTGTCATTTTCACTTCAGCAATACATCTTTTGCTGGGTGCTATATCCATGATGGTGCATACATCATTCTTAAGAAAACATTGTACCCCTTATGGACAAGCTGTCCAGTACTCAAGAGGTTACATCTCATTCCAGGGACATAGTAGACATCTGCTATGGTTTTCTTTTCACCCTTCTTTGTAAATATTTTGACTTCTCCTTTTCCCATAACAGAAATTTTGCTATCAGTCCCAAGTGTAACTTCTGATTTCACATTTTGATGTAAAGCAGAAAATAAGGCTATGTTTCCTGTCATATGGTTGCTGCAACCTGAGTCTAAAAACCATAAATCTTCACTGTTTTTTTCAGCCATGTTACAAGCTAACAACACATTATCTTGACTCATGTTTTCTCTAGTGACATTGGCATTTGGTCTATTACTCATATCATGCTTCTTCTTCCTACATTCACTGGCATAGTGCCCATATTTCTTACAGTAATAACATTGGACATTGGATTTTTCATACCTTTGTCCTTGAGCATGATTTTGTCCTTTTTGTTGGCTGTTGCCTTGGCCTTGGTTCTGATTCGGATTGCTGCCTCTTCCTTGAGCATTTGCTGGACTGTTCCTTCCACCTCTGTTTTGGCTTTTGCCTCTTCCTCTTTTGTTTCCTCTTCCTTGACCTCTTCCTCTTCCAAAGGACATCTGTGTCTTGAAGGCTTGCTCTAGAGATGAGTTTTCGTTTCTACTCAACCTCTGCTCATGTGTTATCAGTGATGCATGGAGTTCATCAACTGAAAAGTTTGAGATATCCTTTGTCTCTTCTATGGTGGTGACAATCACATCAAACTTTGAGGGTAGGACCCTCAATAGTTTCTCCACAATCCTCCTTTCCTCAAGAACTTCTCCATGCGTCCTCATTTGTGTGACCAAACCAATCACATGTGTGAAGAATGAGTCAATATTTTCTGACTCTTTCATGTTCAGATTCTCAAAATTTTTCCTAAGCAATTGTAGTTTTGCTGTCTTCACTTTCTCCATGCCTTGATAGGCTATCTTGAGAGTTTGCCATGCTTCTTTGGATGTCTTAGCTGCTGCTATCCTTGGAAACACACTCTGGTCCACTGCTTGATACAAAAATACAAGGGCTTTTGAATCCTTCTTCCTATTGCTCTTTAATAGATATTTCTCTGCCTGAGTTAATCTATTAAACTCATTTTCATCTGCTGGTTCTTCAAAACCATC
The DNA here is from genome assembly GCA_000404065.3 of Pinus taeda. Taxonomy (NCBI): domain Eukaryota; kingdom Viridiplantae; phylum Streptophyta; class Pinopsida; order Pinales; family Pinaceae; genus Pinus; species Pinus taeda. The sequence continues at coordinate 4,224 of APFE030806151.1, read as the reverse complement.
TTGAACTAATTCCCATAAATCTTGACAGGCAAACAGGGCTCTCATGGTTATTGCCCAATAGTCATAGTTTTTCCCATTGAACTGTGGGAATTGAGGATTAAACATACCCATGCTGGTGTTGGTGTTGGCCATCCTAGCACTCTTTAACTATGCTATAAATGCTTGACTGTCTATTTAAAATAACTGATTGTTTCTTCAACAGTAACACAAAAAAAACTTTGAGGAATACCTGAATCTTTTTATCTGAGACTTCACTTTGCTGGAAAAGATTTACTGCTGCAACAAAAGGAACCTTCCTTCATCTTCTTTAACACCTTCAAAGAGCCTGAACCTGCTCTAATACCACTGTTGGGGATTTTTCTGGTAAAATCCCAAAAACAAACAAAATTGACTGAATACAGAGCAATGCTCTGTTTTTCTCCTCAGGATCTTTTGCACAGGGAAGCAAATAAAATTTATGAACAAAGCAGAGTTTCTCAACCAACATAAACTTGTATTAATTTATAAACTGCCTGATACAATTGTCTTCCTCTCTCTCTCAGAGGGATTTACCAAGAACTTTCACAAAAAAAAACAAAATACTCTACCTGCTTTTACAAATGATTTTTACACCACTGTGTAAAATCTTCATTCACATTTACTGCTGTAAAAAGGGGTAAAAAAAACAATAAAATTAAAACTATTACCTACTTTCTACCAACCATCGTATATATATCATTAATTACATTACTGCCGGTCAAAACTTTTACGTCAAGTCAAGTATTAAATTGCTCCTGGTGTAGGCCTGTACGTGACCATCGATTTAATTGAATGGCTGAGATCAATTCCCTGGAGGCTCCATTTGCTCGAGCTTTACTTTCCGAGGGATGGATGGTTTTGGAGTTGTACAAGTCGGGGTGTTCGGAGGCCCTATGACAGAAACAACTTTTTGCGAAAAGCGGTGCGAAATGAACTTGTGGTTTTCTCGAGTGATTTTGCATTGCCATTTATTGTTCTCGCATGGCAGGTGAAATTACGGTTTCAACAACGAAGGCATATAGTCCAAAATCAATAATTGTCAAGAGTACTAGTATAATATCGTGCTATTCTTCTAGAGGTTGAAGTGATACTCGCTGCAATCTCCTCCTTTTAATATTTGAAACTCTGCACATTTGGTATATCTATGCTTTTTGTTCTTCTTCGGTTGAAAACCCTATCTAGCAGCTTCGTTGTCAGTGGGGTTCCTTCGCGTTGTTTTTTTCTGCTTGCTTTTACTGCTAGATTTGATTTGCGGGCTACAATTTTGTCTTGTTTGATTTTTGTGAATTTTTTTATATGATTGTGAAACATTCAAAATTTCTGAAAACTTGACAGCTGTATTTTATATATAAATATTTCTACAAAGTTCTATCTCCATATTAATAAGCCAGTCATACAATTCTATAAGCTACCCTGGATAGGAGACTCACATCTTCTTCTATGACAGCGTTTTTGGAACTTGGAGATGGACATCCAGGAGCATTGAACCCACCCATCATTACTAATTTCTGTTCAATGCAACTTAATATTATTGAACCCACACATGTTGGAAATGGGTGAGTGTAAAGAGATGCATGCGATTTTTCGGAGTAAAAAAGCAGCAAGTCCCCGCTAAAATAGTTAAATCTACGAATTGCAGAACCTTCTCCCCAATGATTGCGCCATTCCCTCTTGAGCACAAACAGTTTGGTTGAAACATCTACACTTGGAGCAACTAGCAAAGTGGCTAGTATTTTTCTAGATGGACCACAGCTTGCAGGCAGCGTTTCCAGATCAGACTTAGCCCTAGTCACAAAAAATGTAAGACGAGCCACAAACATAGCAAAAGGTCTCCATCCCAAAAGCAACAAGCACTTTATTATCTTCCCCTAAGAGTAGGAAGCGCAATGCACCAGCTAAGTAGCTATCCAAACACATCACATTGCAGAGTAAATTGAATGACCAACCCAGTATGCTCACTATGAGGTGAGCAAACAGCATAGTGTCTCTTGAAGAATCTCAAGAAACAGAAGACCAATATGCTCGGCTGGGTATGCATTTTGGAGTAATGTCACGGTCCTGCCTCACCCTGATGGAATGTCTCCCGTGGGTCTGGCTGTATTTATGGCCTGTGGGAATGACTTCCTGGGTCCGGCAGGATTTACCATCCTACCAATAAGTAAATAAATGTATCCCTCGCTGCTTTTGGATGTGGCTGGATTGTCACTGCTTTTGGATCTGGTTGGAGAGGCCATGCACGCATCACAGGGTGAGTAATAAATGAAAGAATTAACTTTCCTAAACGAAGTACTTGTTCGAATTTGATCCACGTGCATCCCCGTGCGAGTGAGGAGTAGAAGGTTTCTTTAACCCTATGCAGTTAGTTGAATGGAGGAACGTGCACATGAGATGTCGCACCAAGGCATGTAAACCGCAAAAGCTACATAATAAATTACACTAGATCTCAGTTTTCATTAATCCAAGCCACATTTCAATGCACTTGAATCTAGTTTTTATTAATTCTTACACCATTAGAGGTGCAAGAAAGTTATTATTTATTTATTATTAGACAATATGAAAGTTATTATTTGAAACTTAATTTATTGAGGAGACAAAAATATGCCAGCATATTTCAGTCTCAATCTTGTAAAAAAAAGCGAACAAAATTAATATTTCAGCAGGCCATATCATTTTTTTTCATTTTTTTTTTCATTTTTTATTTTTTATTTTATTTTTTATTTTTTATTTTTTAATTTTTATTTTTAAGTAAAATTAGATAATTAAGGATTTACTCATGAAAAGTGCAAAATATTAATTCACATGCAAGTTATTATAAAAGCGTATCCGTCCCATAAACTATTTTTCTTTCTTTTATTATATATATTCTTCTAAAAACATTAAAAAAATATTATATCTCTAATAAAACACACAAATATTTTATTGTTTATCAATATTTGATGAAATCGATATTGCAGGCACTATAATTCAACGATCTTATGGTCACAAATATTAATAATGCATAGTTAATAATGCAGAGTTTGACATAGTGATTGACCATGCATATTTCTTGAAATTATTATATAATTATATATATATATATATATATATATATATATATATATATATATATATATATATATATAACTTTTTATATTTATAACTATATATTATTATTTGGCGTCATCTTTGTACTAGTCTAGTATGAAATTAAAAAAGCTCACCTAAAAATTCTAAATTAATAATTTAAAATAAAACTATATATAGAAAAAATATTTTTAATAAACATAAAATTAAATACAATCTATAATAAATATTCCTTTATACTTATTTTAATTTGTTTGAGGGAAAAAATATTTCACTTTAAAAAAACTTAACACTAATCAGCTCTAGACCTAACATACACTTCACATATACATGCTGAACATATATATACACTTTTTGACATACAGATCTGAATTCAAGTGTTGTTAGTCCTCACAATATTCATCTATATATACGTCCACATGCTATTTAGGATGCATGGTAAATAATATGACTGCATGGAGGTAACACAATACTAGTTAGGATGTAGGGTAGATAATATGAATACATGGGTAATAAAAAGCATATTGTTGAAGAATTGATAGAAAGTCATTATGATGTAATTTATTATATTGACTTACAAATTTTAAAGTTGAGTAAATTATATATTCAAACTAATTACATTTTGAAAATATAAAATATCATATAATTTATATAATTTAAAATTTTATAATAAAAATTATATATAATTTTAATTATAAAAATATATAAAATTTTATTATAAAAATTTGAAATATATCAATTAATGAAAATTGAAAATGATTATTGATATTAAAGATTTTGTGTATTTACAGAATTTGTGATTGTTTGAAAATATTTTATTTAATATTAAAATTAGTAATTTTAAAATAATTATTTATTTTAAAATTATATTTGTAAAAAGATTTTGAAGAAAATTTGAAAATGATTTGGATTGTGTAAATTTTTGAGATATTTTGAAGTTAAAAGTAATTTTCATTATTTTTTTTTTTATTTAAATATTTTTTAAATACAAATTTTATACCATCTTTTAAACTATTAAATTATATAATTGTTATATAAAATAGTTTAATATTAAAATTAGAATTGAATGTAATTATTTAAAATAATCTATTAAATTATATAATTGCTATAAAAAAATAATAGTTTATTATTTATGAGTCATCT
>APFE030806150.1:0-41401 GCA_000404065.3 Pinus taeda | reverse complement strand
GAGAGATATGGTAAACAAATAAAACGTTTTTTATATTTACTCCATAAGTCACCTTATATTTACGAACACTAAAAAAATGCGTTATATTTAGCTGAAACTTATGGGAAAAATACTATGGGACAAATAACATGGGCTAGATTATTATTAATACCATGCAAAAAAACATTATTAACCCTAATATTAGTATTAATAAAAATAAAAATGGCACATGGTATTGACCCATGGTATTGACCCATGGTATTCACTTGGAATGTAGCCTATTTAAATGGGGGAATTAAACCAGCATAGATCCATCTTTACTCTTGATCTACTAACCCCGAGAGGTATCAAATATCGTGATATGCAAACTAGCATAGTGAAAAAATATTTGATCCGCTTGTGAGTAAAAATGGATGTTTTAATTTAATGTATGTTAAACATTTTAGCTTGGTTAAAATAAAAATAAACTATTTTAATTTTATTAATTTTTATAAATTACTAATAGTAATTTTTAAGCTCCAGGTTTATGATAACCCATGGTATTGACCCATGGTATTCATGTGAGCATAGACTATTTAAAGGGGAAATTCTATCTTAGATCCATCTTAATTCTGGGTCTACCAAGTGCTCAGAGGAATAAATAGATTTCATCCCCCTAAGAGTGGTAGATGTGCAGTTAAGATGGATATAGGTTGGTTTTTATGATAATGAAGATATTAAATAGACTTAGGAAATTATATTGTAAAAACATCTTAAGGTGAATGGTTAAGGCATAGACATTGGACAAGTATATTTGTATACTTCTGTTTTAAACTGAAACAAATCCAGGGCTAAAAGGAATGGATTGATTGCACTAGTCATCCTTCTATAACTTTCCAACATATGCTGGAGTAAACAGATTGTAATTTGGGTAATTTTTCTAATTGCAAACAGGAACATACTTGTGTATTGGCAGGGTGGTTACGAGGTCCCTAGAAGTGGAGTAAACAGATTGTAATTTGGGTAATTTTCTAATTGCAAACAGGAACATACTTGTGTATTGGCAGGGTGGTTATGAGGTCCCTAGAAGTGATGAATTTGAATTTTTCTTGGTTTTATATATAGTATTAGGTTTTTTCTCATGCTTTCTGTGAATGGCACGGGTGAATTTTATCTTACACCCACTAGATATCGATATGTAATTTCGGTAATTTTGATTTCAAAAGATATTTTAAAGAAATACAATGATTTCATTTGTGTATTCAATAAACACAAGATTTTATAATTGAGTAAAATATTTGCCATGTCTGGTGAGAGATTCGCCAAAAAATTATATATACATATCATATTATTGATAAAATCGTCTTCCATTTTTCCTATATACCATGGAGATTCGCCCATTTATTATACATGTAAATTTAGGGGGGGTTCTTAAAATTTTCCCTAAAAATGGGCTACCATCCAGACACTCTTTTCCCTAGCAACTCAGAACGATTGGAAAGTCCATCAAATGGATGTAAAAACTTCTTTCTTGAATGGAGATCTAAAAGATAATGTTTTTATGTCCCAGCCTAAAGTATTTGTTGTGAAAGGACATGAACATAAAGTATGCAAACTTTTGAAATCCTTGTAGGGCCTCAAGAAAGCACCGCGAGCCTAGTATGAAAAATTAACTGAGCATCTTCTGAAACTCAATTTCAAACTTTATGATCTTGATGATGCAACCTTGTTTGTCAAGAAAGTTGGAAAAAAAATTGTATATCTTGTGGTATATGTAGATGAAATTTTGATGACAGGGAACAATGAGATCTACATTGCATCCATAAAGAAGGAATTGAGAAAAATGTTTTGAAATGAATGAGTTGGTCTATGTTCATTACTATCTTTGTATTGAAGTAACTCAACATCCAAAGTCTATATTCCTTTCTCAAAAGAAGTACATTGGAGATCTGTTGAACAGGTTTGCCATCACTGAATGCAATCCTCTAACTACTCCAATGGAACAAAACTTAAAGCTCACATCCATTGAAGGAAAAGAATTTGAGAATGCAACAAAGTATAGACATCTTGTAGGAAGTCTGAATTACTGGACTACTACCAGACTAGACATTTCATTTGTTGTTGGAATTCTCTCCAGGTTTATGAAAAAGCCTTGTGAGGGACATTGGTCTACTGCAAAAAGATTTCTAAAGTACTTGAAGGGAACTCAAGACTTTGGACTCAAGTATACACAAGTGGGCAACTTCAACTTGATTGGATACTCTGATTTAGACTTCAATGGAGACAAAGAAACGAGGGTATCTACTTTTGGTTATGCTATGAGTCTTGGATTAGGAGTTGTCTCCTAGAGATCACGCAAAAGATAATTTCTAGTAGATTCCACAACAGAGGCAGAATATGTGGCAGTAGTTGAGGCAACAAAAGAAATTGTGTGGCTTAGGAAAATCTTGGAATATTTGTAGGTAAAACAAGTACATTTGACTCCACTCATGATTGACAACACCTCTGCAATAAAGTTTGCCAAGAACCCAAAGTTCCATGATCGAACGAAGCACATCAATACAAAATACCATCTGATTCGACATCATGTTGAGGCCAAGACAATCCATCTATTCCATTGTTCCACGAATGAGTAGATTGCAGACATCTTCACCAAAGCACTTGGAGGAGAAAAGTTTGAAAGATTCAGAACGATGCTTGGACTCACCAACATCCCTTCAGATTAAGGGGGGGAATGTTGACACCTAATCATGGGGATTGGGTGAACAGTTGTAAATAGTGTAACTAATAAATAATGGAAAAGGAAGAGTCATTAGGATATGAAATCCAAGAGTCACTCCCTCGTGTATATAACTATGAGAAATCTAAATGAATAAACATATTTCATTTGAGGAGTTACCTCTTGGCTTGGCAATTCCAACCATGTGTTGGGGCATATCCATATCCTCATGACCCTCTATAATTTGGCTTCCTCATGATTTTATCATTTTTTTTACTTCTAGTAATGCCTCAAGCCACCAAAAGAGGCATATCACTGTGCTTATTACCATTGTAACCCATTTTTCTAGGAAAATCCTTTTTTAGTTTATTCCATGTATGGGTGTTATGCATGTTTGAATGTATTCAAAAATGTAGTAACTCATATACAAGAATATACTATCACAATTCAAAACCTTAAATTGAAATTCACATGCAATTCATAAAACGACATGGATTATTGCAACAAAAAATAAATAATCATAGAAGGTAAATACTTATATTTTACTGTCACCAAATAGTTGCAGACCTCAAACATTCCTCCCAGCCATATACCATACTGTAACATTCCCTGACAACTTGCTAGTCCATTCTAACCACTAGCTGGTGTATTCCAACCACCTTTTGGGGAATATACATACCCCCTTGATCCTTTGTAACTCGGATTCCTAAGGATTTTTTCATTTTTTTCACTTCTAGTAATCCCTCTAGCCACCAGATGAGAATACCACTATTCCTGTTACCACTGTAACCATTTTTTCTATTCCTTTTTATTTTATTCCCTATATGGATGTTATTCATGTTTGAATGAATTCTAAAATGTAGTAACTCATATACAAGCATATATTTGCAAAATTAATTACCTTAAGTTGAAATTCACATGTAGTTCACAAAAAGACATGGATTAGTATAGAAAAAATAAAAACTCATAGAAGATAAATACTTATCTTTTATTGTTACCAACCAGTTGCAAACCTCATATGTTCCTCCCAGCCATACACCACATTGCTCATTTTCTCTCAACCACAAGTCAACCTCGAGTTGGGGCTTAAACTTCATGGGACGACAACTTACCCAAAACTAGGTACATGATTGGTACCATAAATAAACATGACCAAGTTTCCAAACCTCAGCAACCTCCAACCAAAAGGCTCACATCCCCCATGAACCCCGCACCCAAGTAGTGAATCACCTTTTCTGCACACACAACCCCTCAAGCTATGCCACTACCTATAAGATGACCAACTCAACTGACCAAGGATGTTTATAACATTGTGGCTCTGGGAGTTCTTATTGCACCCAGACTGGGATATGTTCCCCTTCCATAGTACCAATTTCTTTGCTTTTATATTCATGTCATTCCTTTGACAATTGGCACCCCATAAAGCCAATTGGTGGAATTTTTTAAAAACATGTGCATTTTAATAAATATTAAGTCATAGGAATCTACCTTTTGATACAGATGGATTCTTAGCCCCCCATATTCTTTTCATCTACTCAGTTTACGGCAATAATGTATATTTTGTTCATTAACATGCAAAAAAATTAATCTATAGCACACAAGGCTCTATGACCTCAAAACACATAAAAACATATGTACATCAGCACACAAACCTCAAAACATATACACACATGTACATGGGTACATTGAACCCCAAAAAGTACTCATTATCTCACCAATCTAATTAAGATGTACCGACCCACCAACCTAAGTTTTGCATGTACATGTTATTTACAATATAAGGATCAATTTGGGGTGTTACAATACTATTACTCATGCTGCAACTCTAAGTTGATGTTACTGTTGCAACCCCATGTTGCTATGACTATTAATTTCCTATTGTTGCAATTCTTTATCTCATTGTTGCTGCAACTCTCACCGCTTTAATGCTTCAACTCTCACTTACTACAAGTTTAAACATTGCCACAATATGCACCATATGGTTGTTGTTACAACCCACACCATATGAATGTTGTTGATACCCACACCATATGGATGTTACTACAACTCACTCAAAATTGTTGCTACAATTCGAAGGAAGAGTGCCATAACTCCACGCCAATTTTAATAACAAAATATTCAAATAAATAAATGTCATTTTTGGTCCATCTAGGTAGTCAAGTAACCAATCTCCTCATGCAGTAAAATGGCAATGGTGAATAGGTTCTAAAAAATGAGTGAATGAATTATTCGCCACATATCATACAATTGATCAATGAGTCAAGATGTTTTTGATTCTTTCTATTTCTTTAAAAGCTAATATAGTGTGATGGAATAACCTGATCTTAATGATTTTCCATCAACTTCTATGGTTAACATATGATGTATAAAACCAATGCTCTCTTTCAGCGAAGAGTTGGGGAAGCTAAGCTAGCTAAGTCTAAACTAAGTATTCTGTTGTAATTCTAGTCTTTTGTAATAAAATTCATTTTTCATTCATGTTTAGTCAATGGTGTGATGAGTACCTAGTGTGGTACTATTTTCCTATCCAATGCCTCGTCTATGGAGGTAGGCCCCCCTCCTTAGCAAGTATTGTCTGTACTTTCTAAAGTAGCTATATTATGTTTCTGTATTTCTTTTATTTCTAGCAATTCCTTTAATAAAAAAAAATTTATAACCCTGTTAGATATCTTTTGTTATAACTCTAATATTTCTTTGTTGTAACTCTGAGTTTGATTTTTTTCCTTGTAATCGCTACAACTCTAAATTTTGATTGTTGTTACGCTAGCACTCACATTGATACAACTTTGACCATTTATGTTGTTGTAATTATGTAATGTAGGTCCATTGCTACAACTTTATTAATTCTACTACTGCAAAACTATGGTGTAGACTTATTTTTATTTAATGTTATGAACTAATCATTTGGATTTATACAACATAATATGACTGAGGTTTTTTTTATAGCTCCAAACTGACACCAATTTACTCTTTTTCTTTTGCAGAATTATAATTAGTTTGTTTTTATTGAATTATGTTTGTAGGATTGAAGTGTAGCCCCAATTAGTTTATGAGTAGGGTGTGGTTTGAATAATTTCAAGTGATTGCATCATATTGCATGTGTAACTACATTTTTGTTTTTTTTAAGGAATATTGAGGAATATTAACTCGAAGGGATCACATCCTGCTTTCCAAACTAACAGAGCCTAACCCTGAGGGTGTCAAGGAGAATTGAACCTATGACCTCCCAATGGTGAGGTACTTTAGCAATAAGAACTTGACCAATTGAACTAACTATTTGGTCAATTTAGTGTGATCTAAATTGCTATTTATAATGTCAACCCGGGGTTCGTAAACTGACGAAGTGAGGTGTACTATATGTACTTAGATAACCATTTCCTTAGGCTTTTGTCGTTTTAAGCTTTTTAGTTTGTTTTTAGATTTTATTTTTTTTAATGTGTGGTGGTAAAAGTGAAGTGTGTGGAGTGTAGATGGTGATGGTTTCTAAACTTGAAAATGCTCAAAAGAAAGCTTTAAAATAAAATCGATTCTTGAGAGAAAACAAATGCATCAAATAGTGAACTAATGGCAATGGCCCAGTATCCTTGCTGCTGAAAATGAAAAGAAAGCAAAAACTTGAAAAACAACTCAAACTTAAAGCAAAGCAGCTAATTCACACTACTTTAACTTTTCAGATCCTTTGCCCTTTGGCTCAATCTACCTGGTGGAAAGTAATCATAAACAAGTTAAGCAATATGATATTTAACTGTTCAAGAAAGTAAATTGCATAGAAGAAACTAATCACACTACTTGAATTCTTCAAATCCTTTACCCTTCAGCTCAATCTACCTTGGGGAAGTAATGATGAACATGTCAAGCAATATGATAACTAAATGTAAATTGCAGAAAAGAAATTAATCACACTATTTAACTCTTCTAGTCCTTTACCATTCAGCTCAATCTACTTTATGGAAAGCAACCATGAGTAAGTAATATGACAACTAAATCACACTACAGTTAGTAATATTCTGATTTCCTGCTGATATAGTCATTTGACCACAGAAAGAAATCATAAATTGTTAAGCAGTATGATATCTAACTAGAAGAAAAAGAAATAAGCAAATCACAACTTGAAAAGGACAATGCTGAATGTAAACTCCAGAAAATAAAAGTTAGCAGGAAGGACAAGATGATCTCATATGCCAAAAGTTATTAAAAAGATGAAAAATTGCTCGGGCTGCCCAAGAGAACCTGCAAAAAGCACTGATCAGTTTACTGCTCTAAGAAAACAAAGGTAAAGATATGAACAGCAAAAACATAAAACAACATATTATGTACAAGCTAATGATAAAACAAAAACATAATGAAACTAAATAAACACTTTACAAGGCTTCAGCGTTGCAGGGGCCCTCTGCCACTTCAGCCAATCAAATAATCACACGGCTATCTTCAGAAAAGTCTTCTCATGTATTTAAATCAACAGCATATAAAACAGTGGGGTGATAAGATAACCAGTAGCGCGGAAATTACATAAACAGTTCAGAATTCACATGCATCAAAAGTCTTTTTACAGCTTTCAACGACGCGTTATTTATAATGCAAAAATGCTACAACTAACTAACAACTACTACGCTATTAACTGCATTGCCATAGACACGTAGATCTCTTCAGCCAAGATCTAGTGTAACTGTCGTTATGCTTCTTAAATCTTCAGAGTGGTTGGCTGTTAGATTCACAGTTCAGGAACGATCTCCAGGTGTGTTGGTGCCTTCGTGAGCTGAGAACTAGGCCACGTATCATTCACGTGCCCAAAACAGTGATGTGCCACCACTGAACTCTTTGGCTGGCCTCGTCTTTGACTTTGGTTGACCGCGGCCTCTCATGGATGATTTGGCCGATTCAAAGGGACACGTTCCATGTACCGGCCATCTGGAGCTTTCCCATGTAGCTCGTTCCTTCAGAGGACACCTGGAGCACAGCTTTTAACAAAATAGCTGTGGAATCCTGTGTTGGCTGCAGAAACCTGTGCTGGCTGCGGAAACTGACAAGTCTCCGCAGCTGCATGAACAAAAAACTAAACCAAACAACAGACATCAATATAGTCAGAAAACTATATAAACAGTCCTTTTTAGACTATAATGCAATAATTTAACCACTGGATGAATGAAGTGAGTGGAGAATGAGGGCTAAGAGGGTGTATAGGAAGGTGCAAGGTTGAGGCTCAACACTAACCCTCGAGGCCATAACTACATTTCTGTTATAGTAACCGAGATCATCTTAACACTAGAACAAGTCATCTTAGATGCCTGTGTGATTTATTTCTTGCAAGTGTGATATCCAATTCCTTGCAAGTGTGACATTTACTTTAGTGCAAGTTCACTCTTTATATTCTTGCAAGTGTGGATTGGATTGCAATTATATTTTCTTTGTTGACTTTTGAAAGCATCACAATATCTTGTTTTGTGAAACTCAATTGGGTTACTACAACTTCAAATTGTACTAGCACAAATGGTGCATGGCAGTTTGCAAGTTCCAAATGAACCTCAAATTGACAATTAAATGAACACACTTTTAGTTGTATTTCTACACAATTATAAAATTAATTGAAATGCCTTAATGTTTTGTTCCATTTCTAGGGAACTTTCAATAGTAAAATCAACTATTATAGTCATTGTTTCACTACCCGATTTTTGTCTTTGATTTTATTTTAGCATAAAAGATTTATTTTCTTTTTTAGTAGATAACATAATATATTTATTACCTTAAGATAAAATGTATTTTTAATATTTCATGCCTATAACTAGAGATCAATAAGGTAGATTTACCAAGTCTCAAAATGAGAAAGAGCACAAGAAACCAAATTACTTAACTCTCACAACCATCTCTCTTGCCAAAAAGAAGCTTGAAGTATCTAGTTAGAAGATCAAGGTGACACAAACCTTATCCTTCACACTAACAAAAAAATTGTTTTCTAAGGGTCTAATCAGTGAGAAACTCCAATCCAAGGAGATGACTTTTTTTAGAATCTCCTAAAGCACATTTAGAGAAGGAAGAGAAGCCTCAAATATAGAAGGACCATGAAGTCAGAGAGGAAGTGACTACCTTTGATTTTCCTATTCTTAATTTAGAATAAGAGATAAAGATGAAAAACATTCCTCTTTAAACTCTTCCCAACTTCCACGATATTTCTAAGGAATATCTTGATACCTTTTTTTTTCAAGTTCAATCTACTTTTTTGAATCTATGACTATGTTTTAGATGATCGGAAGTTAATTTTATTCCCTTCCACCCTCAATCATGCAACACTACACTATTTCCTGAGCCTCATCTAGGGTATCATCTGCGTGTGAGACCAAACATAGTAGAAATTCCTAGAAAAGTACTAAGATTATTGTAAGGACAAGGAAAGAAGGGATAGGTATTTTGAATGACCCAAAATGAGAAATAAATCCTCAAATACTATGTTCATAGGTTCAAATATAATCTGAATAGTGAAAGATAAGGAAAACTAACTCCCAAGACATTTTATATCCTATTTCTAAAAGGAATTCAGGATGATTATACTAAGATCCTCAATTTTATGGAAGGCAAAGTTGTCTTTGAATTTCCTTACAATGTCATTACCAAATTATGATGAAAATACTCCAGGGGCACTTTGAAGGTTGGTAAAGGAGCTAGAGACATAATAGAAAAATTAGGAAAGTTTCTGGTAGTGGGGTGACAAGGGAGGAGATTGGGAACACGATTGCAAACTTCAAAACTGGCATACTTGGTTACTTGAGATCCCAACTGGATACACTGTATATGAAGAAGAGGGGAGAAATAGAGTTATCCTTGGCCATAATTTACTTGAAAGGAAGAATAAAACACCCACCGAAGGAATGTCACTTGGATAAGATTGAGGTGTGTGTGCCATATGTAGTAAAGAACATGCCACAAATAGCTTCCCATCTCCACCTATTTTGAAAGTTGTTTATGAGGAAGCATAATAACCATAATAACTATATCTCATCACTTAGAAAATATCATGGAAAAAAAGCCTCATTGTATGATTCAGGACTAGTCTCAAAGTTATAATTCTTATTGGAGTAACCCTTATGTGCAATATGCTTCTTAGCCATGGTGTCTACCAACAAAACCATGGATGTATCCTCATCCTTCAAGCGAACTTTGAAAATTAGGGTGGAGAAACTATACTTATGGAGGCCTCCAACAAGCCATAATACAACCACCCATGAAATCTACCTCCTTAGATGAATATGCATCCACATCATCCCCTCCTTGTCCACAATTACCTGCACAAACTATTCCTGACCCTAATGATGGGCGGGTAGCCCAACCAACATTACCTACTGGACCTACCACCTACCCTACCTTTTTTATCTCTTCCTTAGTCTACCGGGATATTCATCTTTAGTTTGGGAAGATACTAACCCAAACCCATCCTCACGTTCATATTGAATATTTGAATGAGGATGTTCAGAATGAAGAACCAGAACAAGAGCCATCTCCTGGACCCTTAAATGACCATGTGTGTCTTGAAACCTCAAAACCCACCTTATCTAAAGAGATTGACTCAAGAGAAACTTGTTACTCAACCTGAGTTTGATTTCTTTAGAAAAAGAACATGTGGGTCATAATACTGTTGTTTCAAGATGTGGCCATGTATTCAAAAGTGATAAAGGAAACTTTTTTAAGGAGGCCTGGTTGAAGAAGGAAGGATCCTCAAATTATCTATGTCATGGGAAGACTCTCATACTTAATGATGGGGGGTGGGGGGCGGTTCTCACAGCGCAATATTTTGACCCAAATAACCTAGTATTTAATGTAAAAATAAATACTATAATAATACCTAACACATTAATTGATATAGGTGCAGCTATTAATGTGATGACGTAAGAAATATGGAAGCCTAAGGATTACTTAGTCTTAGGAAAATCCACATTATACTCCAACTTGCTAATAGATCAATTGTTAAACCTGATAGAATATTGGACAACATAGTGATGTTTATTGATTCATGGGAATATTTTACTAACTTCATATTCTTACAACCCAAATCCTTTTTGAGTGGGTATCCTATAATCCTATCTTGACTATATTCACCCATATATTAATCACATTCACCCACACCTTCCTCTTGTAATAGGTGAATGTTCACACATAGTTGGTAGTTCTTCAATCCTCATGTATTTCCCCACACAATAGTACCCATTGCATTACTAGCGTCCACATTTTCATAAGTTGCTTAGGAATCATTTGTTTGCATGTCTCGAACCATGGCTATATTCCTCTTTCTTGCATCATTTCTAATCAATGCTCTATATTTCTAGGCACCCATATTTTTTATCATCATTTATGCACCACCGTATTTACATTTCACCTCTCACACCTCCATAATGTAGTAGACCATTTGCATGATCACCCTCCACTCATTTCCCCCACACTTAGACAACCAATGGGGCCCCCATCCTTTGAGGTTATTCCCCTGCACCAACATGTAGTTTACTACACATAGGGGCACCCATATCCATGTTTGTACATCCCAAACAATCATTATATTCTTTTAGAATGTCTATAAATATTCTTTTTGGAAGCAAGGAACTCACTCATGTTCCATACCTACTACTTGGTAGGAACTTGAAGTGGCCCTTTGTTGGAGCAAACATTTTACATCCTGTTTGCTCAGTAGTGACCTCATGTAATGAACCTTTACCACTTCTAGATAGCCTATCATATTGTTTTAGACCCATTTCACCCAATCAAAGAAATCATCTATCACTCCCCTGGATGTCCTCTTGACTCTAGGGGATTTCCTACCTCCTACCTCTGTTTATTTTGACTACCACCACTAGAGTCATACTCCAACATTGGGAAGTCTATAGTTTCCATATCATTCTGCTGACCTCACTCTTCATGCATTTTCATTATTTCATGGTTATGTATTTGTGTCAGATTGAAGTGGACTTCTTGGAAGACTTGTTTTCTCCAAATATTCATGTCTTCCTTCTTGTTATTGCAAGCCCTCGTTTTCTACGAAAGTTGAAGTATCTTGGTTCTCATTTATATCTAAAGAGAACCTTGGATGGAATAATGAGAGTCATCATTTCCCATTTATTTCATTGACACCCCCATTGTTCAACATCAACATTATTTCACATCAGGAAGTGTCGTACTTTGCGATAGTTGAAGTTTTTCATTTTGGTCAAAGACCCATATACTAGGCTGACACCTCCACAAATAGTATCATCATCACTAGTAATTCCGAATACATAGGGACATGTGCATTAACATCAACCGTACTACATTATATTAGAGGTGCCCCCAAGGGTGGTGTAATCATCCACTTCAGCAACACCGATTATGTTCTTATCATTCTTTACGAGATTCTTCTTGTGTACCAATGTAACCATCTTTATCAAAGCAATGATCATGAGCATGATACATGACCACCTCATCTGTATATAGTAAATCATTTTTATTAGTAGTGGATTCAATTGTCTCTCCTTTAGGAGCCTCTCCTCTCTCTCTCCAATCAACATCTGTCTCCTAAGAAGTCGTAAGACTCGTCGTCAGGTAGAAATTGTGTTGTATTTTGGCAATAAACTTCCTCCTAACCTCACACATTAGGGGGAAACTATTATCACTGAAAAATTGTGCACTCAAATGCACCATCCATGGAACTCAACACTGAATAATGGCTTGTGAAAATTCACTAGTGATTATCGGAAAACATCAAAATAAAAATAAAGGTTCCTAAGGTCTCCATTTAAAAAATAAAACCATGAAAAGTCACCTAAGAATTTTTTCAAAAAATATTTGATAGTTGTGTACTACCATTAAAATCATGTTTTTGTAGTTTACGTACCAAATCAAATTAAATAGGAAATCACCAAGTGAAAGGACAAGGTTAGGGAGCTCAATCGCAAGACACTACACCATTAAAGTGGAGTTAAGGATCCTCCAAATGGCTCCTTTTAACTGCCACTAACTCCCTCAAATATCAAATCTCATCAATGAGCTAAGGGGAGGAACGAGATAAGATTGGGTCTATAAATATCACTATATTTGGGACCATTAGAAGAAGGAAGTTGAAAGCAATGTTATGCTACCAAATTATCTCACAATTTACATGCCTTTGCTTTCATAGAGTTTACCATTAGAGAGCTCGCAAAGAACTTCTCGAGGAGAGATCATTCTTGCAAAGAGAGGAAAAAAAGGACCTTCCTTTAGAATATTCATAGGGTCCATTTCCCTTACATCAATTCCCTTTAGTGTTTCTAGGATAAATATTGTAACTCTTTACATGAAGAAATAAATACATGTATTGCTTCATTAGATATTTTTCAACACCAAACCTCACAATCATATAAAATAACAGGAGTGATGAAAGTCTCAAAGAGGAAATTTATTTATCCTAAATCCAAATATTTATTGACTTATAATTTTTTTCAAGCCCATACTAAGCTTTCCAAACAAATTCATTTATCCTTTTCACAATGCTATAATTCGAAGTGAGTTTATGATGGATATTTTTTCCCATATATTTGTATGAAGGAACTTCCTCCAAGGAGTTGTTGTCATAAATGATTGTATCATAGGTGATATTTTTGGGTTTAATTATCATGACTTTGGTTTTGTCAGTATTAACACTCATACCCATCTTAGAGTAGAAATCTTGTAGGATTTTGAGTTACTTTACAAAATCATAATGGCTCCTTGTGAAAAAAACAACATCGTCAACATAAAGAAGAAGATTTATGACGATATCAATGAGCATAGAGCCAATACAATTTGCATCTTCCAAACACTCTTCTAACTTACCAATGTATATTCCAAAAATGGAAGGGAGTAAGGAACACCCTTGCTTGACTATAATATTACATTTAAATTCTTTCGACCAACCCTCAATGGTCCAAAGTTTGGTAATAACATTCTCATATAGCCTTGTCACAAAAGTCATCAACTCAAGAGGAAACATCATCTCTTCTAGCCTCTTTCATAGATTTGTTCTATGAATGGTGTCAAAATCTTTTATGAAGTCAACAAAACAACAAAAGAGATCAATTCTATTGTTGTGACATTCTTCTACAATTATCTAGAGAGTAACAAGATGGTCTACGGTTGAATGATATCTCCTGGACCCAACTTGACCTTTATCACTTTTCCCATGACTTTCAAGCTAAAGGCTACTCTTCCTTTTTCAAAATAAGTCAGTGCAACTTGGATAAAATGTGGCTAATCATAATGTTCCTATAATTAGAGGGGATGTTTTATCCCCACTTTTAAAGATATGCACAATAAGGCTCTATGTTAGGACTTAGGGAAGCCTTTACTTCACCGCCAAATTAAAGAGATTGTGTATGTGCTAGATGAGGATAGATTCTCACATTTTGAACATTTCAATTGATAGTCTTTAATGTCCTTCAATTTCCCATTAGCAAGCTTTTAACCTCAGACTCAATGTCTTCCAAAAAAATATATCATCCTATATTGACCAATTCAAAATAATGTCCATGACATTATATATATATATATATATATAGATATATGTTTCCATTTTTTGAAAAGTTATACTAGAGTTTTTTATTGGTATTGATGTTTCTTTTAATTATTATTTTTCTTGATTTTATCAATGCATTTTATATTTTTTTACGTGTTCTCTTTATTTTTCCATATTTAAGAAATAAATTATTTTCCCCCTTTTTAATAACATTTTAAATTTTTTTACATTTTTAATTAATTAAATAAATAACTTTGTTTTTGTTTAAAATGAAATATTTGTTTTTCTTGTTTTAGGTTTTTCTCTTTCTTTATTTATTTTTCTTTTTTACAATTTGTTTGATGTTATTTTGGGCATTCATATCATGGTTGTTAAAATGTTGCAATTTTAATTTTGAAAAGAAAATGGGTGTTATTGATAGGACTTTTTTAATTGAAGTGTTGGTTTTCATATTTTGGTTTTGAAGGTACCCATCGTGAAGGCCACAATTTCAAAAAACGTATAAATTTACTCATATAAAAAAGGTGGGGTGTTACTAGGAACACCACCTTTCGATGAAAGGATTGATTTTAAGGTTTTAGTTGCAATAGTACCAATTGTCAAGTTCGGAAGTTTCAAAGACATTTTAGTTTTATTCTTGAAAATTAAAAATGGTGTTGTTATTAGTGTTACTTTTGGGGATTGATTTTAATATTTTCATTAACATTATGATGTTTTTTAGGCCATATTCGCAAAAAATAATAATTTTAAACCCAGAAAAGGGTGTTATTAATAACGCTTGTTTTTGAAACAGGAGTTGATTTTGGTGTTTTTAACAAAAAAAATGTGTTTTAGGGCAAAAGTTCTGATTTTAAGGTAACTATGTTTGGATTTACTAGGGCATTTTAGTCTTACTATAGTATCTTGTAACATATCAAAAGTTTAGGGTTATGGTTTATCCATAGGAGGTTTTAGATTAGGGTTTTGTGATCAACATTAAGGTTTATTTCATGGGGAAGATGAAAAGAAGAGAACATCTTTCCTTAGAAGACTCATTGGAGTAACTCTTGCATGTTGTAACTTAGTTGGGTTAGGTTTTACTATTTTCCCTAAGTAGGGTTTTAGAGTGCTAGTGGGCTAAGGTATGTAAATGTGCTCCATTTTAAACATATAAATAAAAGTTTATCTACCTAAAACTTGTACCTTTTTAGTTCCTTCCTCGTTAGGGACTATAACATTCGCTTTGCAGTCAAGTTGCGTTGACTATGCATTATTTGGTTATTTTTTTCAATTTTAAGCAAAGTTTCAAGAAAATGCTTAATATCTCTATTTTTACATAAATTCAAAAATAAATTCTAAATTTTTAGTAAATGTTATTTCTAATTTTTGATTGGCTGAGGAAGCTATGATGAGACATAACTCCCCTGGTGGAGAGCATTTTATTTTTATTTTTTTGCAATTCCTAACAATTCATTTTAAAATTAAAATAAAAGTAATTTTGTGAATGACCATTGCGTTGGTGAGTCCTCTGACATTGACATCGTTATGTTAGTGCTCTGCTCAGTGATGCAAGAATTGATGTGGTTGTTTTGTTAGTGATCTACTCAATGATGCAAGAATTGATGTGGTTTTTTGTTAGTTCTCTTCTCAATGATGTGAGAATTGATGTGGTTACAACTTGTTTTTATAGTCATGGGGTAGGGGGAGTGGGGGCATGGGGTTGAACAAATGTTGAATTAATATTATTATTTGTAGGAGAGCTAGGGTCCTTTTCATAGTGAGCGTTGTGATGCTGATGAACGATACGGTAATTGGTATGGTTTCACTGTGCGGAAGTGTATCTATGGGAGAACCAGGGTCTTTTACACAGACAAAGGTTTCTAAATAAGTTGTGTAGTTTTACAACTATGAAAGTAGTTGTATGAAGGTGTTTGTGTGAAGCTAGATGTTGATGTAGTTGCAATGAAATATTATGTTAATGCACTATTCAATGATGTGAGAATTCATGCATTTTGTTTGCATAGGCTTGCGGGGGGGTTGAACAAATGTTGAATTAATATTATTATGTGCGGGGAGAGTTGGGGTCCTTTGCATAGTGAGTATTGTGATACTGATGAACAATGTGGTAACTGGTAGGGTTTCTTTGTCGGAAAGAGTATTTGTTTGAGAATCGGTTTCTTTTTCATAAATGGGGGCGCTAAATAAACTATGTAACAAATGTGTGGGAGGTTTTGTCATTTTAATGATTATTTAGGAACATTTTTTGGAACTACATAAGTAGTTGTATGAAGGTGTTTGTTCGAAGCTAGTTGTTGATTTGGTTGCAGGGCACTATTATGTTAATCTTATGTTCAATGATCTAAGAATTGATGCAGTTGTAGATTCTTTACATAGGGCTCGACGGGTGAGGATGAAAAAATGTCAAATTAACATTATTATGTTTGCTTGTGCAAAGTACAAAATATGTGCGGGAGAGCTGAGGTCCTTTGCATGGTGAGAATTGGGGTCGTTGTGCAGAATTTTTACTATATGGAGGACAAAGTATGTGTGGGAGAATCGAGGTATTTTACATAGACAGTGGTGATAAAAAAACTATAATTTCAATTCCTATGAAGAAAAAGTGGTGTGTGATAAAAAAAACTATGTGGAAGACTTTGTCTTTTTAATTATTATTTAGCAACATTATGTTTGTTTTGCGGAGTACAAAGTATGTGTGAGAGAGTTGAGGTCCTTTGCATAGTGAGAACTAGGCTTGTTGTGTGGAACATGTACTATGCGAAGGATGGAGTATTTGCGGGAGAATCGAGGTCTTTTGCATAGACAGGGGTGCTAAAAAATTGTAATTTCAATTCTCGTGAAGAAAATGTTTTGTGTGGTAAAATAATGTGTGGAAGGCTTTATATTTTTTAATTATTGTTTAGAAACATTTTTCAGAAGTACGAAAGTAGCTATCCGAAGGTGGTTGTGTGAAGCTAGTTGTTCAAAGGTATCATGTATGGAGTTTTTAATGTCAATTATGGGTGTTATTGAGTGTGAAAGTAGCTGTGCAGACAAAGTTGTGCATAGGTTATTGTGCGTGTGTGAATTTTATGCAAAATTTTTGTGCAAAGCTACTACAAAAATAAATATACAAATATCTTTTTTAATTCTTATTTAGAGACGTATTTCATAGTGTATAATCATTAATTGATATCATTTTTCGTACGTGAATGATTAAGGGTATTATTGAGTGCGAAAGTAGTTGTGTAGACGAAGTTGTGTAGAGATGGTTGTGCGTGTGTAGAGGTTATTCAAAAAACAAATGCATGTGATGAATGCAGGATGTATAGAGTGGTATTTTAATTGTAATGTTTTTTGGTATTAGTATTATTATTAATAGATTTTGCAGGATGCATAAGTGGATACAATTAAAGCTTGAATTTTTTTGTACACAATGGATTGTGTTGTTAAAAGGTAGCATGTGCAGAGAAAAAATGTTTCTTGCCCACAATATCTGTGTCCTACATTTATTAATATCAATTCCAAATGTTAATAACTAACGTAAAAGCATTGTTAAGTCTGGAGGTGGTTGTGCGTATGAGAATTTATTTGTGATTTTGCACATGTGCATTTGTGTAATGTTGAAAGTGTATGAAAATTAGTTGGTGAATTGAATGTTGAGATGACTTGTATTTATATGCAGCTATGTTTTCTATTAATCATAGGGTGGACATTAGGATGATGAAAAATATATTTGCCAGTTTTATTTTTGTACCATGTTTCAGGCGCAAAATAGTCATAGGTGGTGATTTCTAGGGAAATGAAATTGCAAATATTTGAAATTGCTAGTATAGCGAGGGGAGAAACAATGTTTGTAGTGATAGAGAAAACAATGGGACGTGTAGAGTTTTATCTTTGCAATTTTTTTTTTAAGATCTTGGAGTATTATCTGAGCTTTTGTTTCTATACATAAACTGTTATAAGTGAATTTCTGATTGAATGATAACACTAGTGAAAAAATACAAAAGTTGTACAATACTACAAGCTTCTAAATCGATTTATCCTTTCCAATTTTCTATTCACATTTGAAAATACTACAAGTTTTTGGTTTGCTAAGGTTTTCTCTATAACACTTTGCAAGCTATGGTTTGTTGTACAATACTCTGTAAGTTTTTATGTACAATACTACATAAAATAAGTGTGTCAAGTTATTCGTAAATAAAATTTTATTCAGTTTTACAGAGTAGTGGGGAGCATCTATCAAGTCAATTCATTGTAGAACGTAAATTTACTAATTTTGTGGATATTATTGATAGTTTTATGAGTTTAGTTTTACAAAGTAGTGGGGAGAAGTTGTCAAGTCAATTAATCATGTACAAAATTATCTACACATGAATTCTAAAAATAGAAAATAAACAATGATGAGAACATAAAACATAAAACATATATACACAAGATATTTTCCCTTGGATCCCAAAATCATGACTACTAGATTGATTTTTCATTATGTTCCTTTCAATGTTACAATACATATATATACATGTCGAAGCATTCATAAACCCTAATCCATTAACCCTGGATTAGAACATAACCTTAGTTCCCTTGACTAGATCTATAAAATACCATGGGTAGAAAACCATCATGCCCAAAACCATGTGAAAACCCATGCACAAAACCATAGGTAGGTTCAACCACATAATATAGGGTGCAAAAAAATAATTCTCGGGGTGCTTCCCTAGACCCCATGCAGAGTGGCTACCACCCCCGTGAAACCCCCCGACTGAGGGAATTTCCCCGCCTCCCCCGTGACCCCCGTAGTATGCCCGACACAATGAACAGGGGGGGTTACACTCCCCATGCGATCCCCCTGCATGTGCGACTATTTGTGGAAAGAATATAACAAACAACTAACAAAACCTTTTATGATTTCCCTAGTATAGGCCAAGCCCCTTTAGATATCTTTTGGAGGGCCAAAAAGGTAGAACAATGAGTTGAAACATGTCCTAAAGGCCAGTGAAGGAAGGGACTTATAGAGGAAGGCTAGTGTGGTGAAGTAAAATTATGAGTGTGGACACAAACAATTCCTCTAGCTCAATAATGGGTCTAGCCACAACTGATACATTCTATGGAAGATTTCCTTAAGTTAGAACCAATTAAGAGGGCCTACCTCTTAGTATGCTTATCCCATTTGGTGATGGATTTTCTTGATCACTTCAGCTATTTCTTGTTTCCTTTTTCAAATGCCTGCAACAAGTAAACAACAACAAACAACAACCGTGATAATAGACAAATTGTGATTCAACCTACTTAACAAGTCAAGAAACATTAAGCCATAAACATGTGAGATGACACAATATGTAGGAAATCAATTGATAGTTTCATATATATTGAATCAGGAAGAGATTACAACCATTGTCTTGACATTGATGTTCTCCTCCGATAAAACTAGGTTCCCACACACTTCCGCTAGCATTCCATGGTGGCCTCAACAATGATAGTTTTAAGGCTCTTCCCTTTAGTCTTCACACTAACCAAATTCACACTTCTCCCTCACACACAACTAGAGAGATACAACTATGGATATCTTTTTGTTCACTCCAAACTTAATTAGCACTAGCACACCAACATTAACACTTCAACACTTCAACAATAGCTTGTGCTTGGGAAAAATGGAGGTTTATATAGCATGAATGGATGGGAGATGGTTCCTCTTCTTATGGGAGAAGGTATTATCTCTCAAGGTAGTTCCATCCTTATAGGGGAAAGGAGCCCAAACTAACATCCTCAACTCCATCCAGCTCAACCATTTACCAAACTTCCATTACGAAGCTTCTAGAGCTGGAAGCTTCGACTCCTTACTTAAAAACTTTCCACAAGAGGATCGGCGCGACTGAAACAAAGCCCAGTCACTCCTTTTAGTGCTAGGGACAGTGTTAATCCCTGCATATCGACACGAAGAGGACAAGGGTCATCATCGTCGGTCTTGTAAATTGGAAAAAATGGAAGATTTTGGGGAAATGGTGCAAAAGGGAATTGTTATGCTCATGAAGAGGGACATAATGGGAGTTTCTTCATGAAGGGAAAGCATGTAGGCTTCACTGTAGAGGTCCTCTAGGATCAAGGAACGTCGAGTATAGGGACAATGACAAAATTTTGTGTAACATATGCCCCCTAAAGCGTGAAGGCCGAACTAGAGTGAGGGATGAAATGCTTTATGAATCAGTGTGAGAAACTCGAGTTTGTTGTCGGAAAACCAGAAAGAAAGTACAGATACATATACATAATTGAAAACTCTATCAAATGATACATGAATCATGGTATGGATGCAGCCATGCATAGAATGATCATGTAAATGGATCTAGGCATGGGCACAACCATCCAATAAAGAGGATCATGTCGAAACCTAGGTATGGTCGCAACCATCCAATAATGAGAAGGATTGCATATGATAACTCATGGTATGGTCACAGCCATCCATCTGAGAGAGACATGTATATCAACATAATCATGTCATGCCACTTTGTAACCTGGACTTTTGTAATCTGAACCTAGGGTCTTGAACTCCAACACGACACGATCAAAGTACAAATTCTAACATGTGAATAGATGTGTTGACGTCGAACATGCTAGAAAATCGCTTGATTACTAGCCAATGATGTGAACTATTAACAAGCAGGAGAGAAACCACCAATAATGACAATGGTCCTCAAGGTACTAGCAGCACAATCCATGGAATGTGAATAGAGGAACTGAAGTTGAACACCCATGAAATCACTCGATCAAAAGCTAATGATGTGAACTTGTCGTCAAGTGCGAAAAACTTGCCATTAGGGCATGCAAGCTCTAAGGTACCGGAAGGGAGAATCTCAGTGAACTTCCTAGATAATGAGCTGAAGTCAACAAGAAGTGACTGTGTCGAAGGAGGGCCATAATGTATCACATCATCGACACGAGGCAAAGGGATGCAAAATGATTTCTGATGATATAGAGAATTAGGGGTAAGTGTAACTGCAGAAGGACAACTCTTGAACATATCAGCGACATGACTGGAAGTTTGGTAGCTTTTGGATCCATGGGATCGGTGGTCATGATGACGTGGCAGAGATCAAATGGAAGGAAAAATTGAACGGCCCAACCCAGGAAGGTTAATGGTAAAAAGGAGGATATCCCATCCCGACACGAAGTAGAAAGTGTCATGTTCAAGAGTGAGTTGCCAACACAACTGATTAGATTTCCAATTTTTCCCCCACCATTCCTGGTAGGTACCCCAATTATTTTTTATTGAAAGCTTGAAGGGGATATCATATGCTTGCATTGTAAGTTCATCCTTCAGACAAATGGGACCTAGTAAGCTTAACGAGCCCTAGGAAGGAGAATCTCATGTTCATCATGGTGACGAATCTAATTTCGTTTAAACAAGTCCGACAAAGGTACAAATCGATATCTTTTTCATGTTCAGAGAGTTTTAAAAAGACATGAAAAAGAAAACTCCACATGGTCCCTTTTTGTACATTTGTGTCTCTCGAGCTCGAAAAGGTAGAAAACAATACTTGAGAGAACCGCTTGACCATGTCAGTCAAGGAGTACCTTTTTCATAAATAGTTTATCCTAGCCTAAAAAAGGGGTAAATGTATACTAGGTAAACAACGTTTCGTAGCCTTTAACGAGTTCAAAACGACAAGAGCTCGGTAATATTTTCGTGTTTAAAAGGTCGGAAAAGAGCTTGAAAGCAAACCTCCCACTTTTATTCTCTTTTACGAGTCAAAAAGGGAAAAATATTCGGCGATCTTTTCATTTGAGTTTTACAAGTCGAGAAAAGAGCTTAGAGGTGACTCGTCCTGGAGGAACGAGTGGTATAAACGGTAGCAACTGATTCCGGCAATGGTGGAACTGATCAAAACATGTAATGGTTAAGAGGCTGGCTAATAAAACCACTCGTCGATGCGGTTCCAAGTGAAAGCATATGATCGGCCAAAGAGATGGTCGCGATGAAAACAACCAAGGTTCATCTAGCAAAAATTAGCTGATAAAAACGACAATCATGAGATGTAAATTGGGCGTGGGTTCGTTTTTACACAAGCTTGAACCATGGAGAACTTTGCTTGGATTTGGTTTCATGTTTACACAAGCTTGAAATGAAAAACTATGCTTGATATAAGTTTGCATGCCCCCAACATAATGACTCAATTGAGGTACATGCCCCCCAAGGTTTATTTCAGTCAACTAGGTGGATGGAATGAAGGTTCACTTTCGAGATCTTGGAAAGGCTCAACTGGGATTTCACGAGATCTTAATCAAAGTCTCGATTTGGAAAAGGGAGTTTCTTCATTTTTTAATGAGGTTGACATAGTAAAAGAACTATCCTCAAAATCGGTTTCATTTGTTAACGAGGTAGATACAGGAAGAAACTATCCTCGGACCCTTGTTGCATTTTTTAATGAGATTGACACAAGACAAAGAACTATGCTCACACCCTTTGTTTCATTTTTTGACGAGGTTGACACAAGACTAGGCACTATCCTCATGACCCTTGTTTCATTTTTTAATGAGGTTGACACAAGACTAGGAACTATCCTCACGATGTCTGCTCATGACCCATAAGAGAACATGGCTCCCAAGAGGTCTTCACTAGACGGAAGAACCACACTCTGGGAGGAATACATGTCATTTGGTACCAAAGACAGATTGGGTTCCAATGCCCCCAGTACATAATGTACAATACCATCTGTGTGATCATCAGCAGATGTGGAGACAGAACAGGTAGCCACATAATTGACCTGTGGTGGGGAAGGTACTGCTTGCAAACAAGATTCGATAGGGGATGATGGTTGCAAACGAGCCACCTGGTGACCAATGAATGATAGTTGATCAATAGTCACAATTATCTCTTTGTGCAGAAAACAAACCACACAGAAAAGTGAAGAAACAAGAGCTCCCATGACATAAACATAGTTGCGTCCAAGGAGAAGATTGAAATCTAAGGGACCTTGAACTACCATCACGTATATATAGACTATCTTTCCTCCCAAAGTAATAGGGAACTTCAGAAGGACCCCCAAGGGTTGGTTGGTTCCTCTGTTGAAAGCCAACAAATTCTGAGTGACAGGCACAAGCTATGGGGAGCCCAAATGTTGCTAAGTAGTAGAAGACATGATGGTAATAGATGTGCCTTCATCTAATATAGTGCCATGTACTACAATATTATAGGTTTGTATTGTGATCTAGAAAGGTACATAAGATGGAAGGCAGAAAGAAGTCAAGTGACTCCAATCGAAAGAAACGACATAACTACTTAGTGGGGGCATCATATGATTTTCCCCATGCTGTACAGGAATAGGAGAAGGACTCTCTTGAACAACTGAGACAGGAGGTTCACTCTTTGATTCATGAGAATCTGAGGAGACAAGAAGAACATGAGCAGTATTATCACTACGCTCTTCGAGAACAGAGTGAACAACGAAAGGCGGAGCCAAGTCAACACTCTTTTTGACCAATGGTTGGTCGGGAAGAGACAAAAGAGAGTCTTTCTTGGGAAGAGCGGGATGGGCAAGAGATGAATCCAAGTCAATCTCTTTACCAACCGGGAGAGGGTTAGAAGAAAGTCTCTGATAACCAATAGGAAGTCGGGGTTGAGGGGATGTAAGGTTTTCCAAAAATTTGGAAGCTTTATCCATAAGAGGAAAAAGGTGAAGAAGATGCTCTCCTTCACATAACCTATAGGGGAATCTAATATTTCCCTTCTTATTACCATCATTAGATGAAGGTGTAGCATTGACATGATCTCCAGAGGTTGACGGGGATGGTCAATCCAAATTTTGAGACCATATCTCTAAGACTCTGGTAATTCTAGGACAGTCTTGAAGGAGATGGTCACCCTTACATAGCTTGCAAGGGAATTTAACCTTTCGTGGAGGATAAGAAGGTTTGTCTACAAGAAGTGCACTTAGAGCAATAACTGCATGGTTGGCCTCTCGCTTATCTGATTTCTTCTTCTTCGTCTTCTTCTTCTTCTTCTTAGCCTCCTAGTTACTGCATTTCAAACTTTCACCAAGCAAAGCAGAAGAGGAGGGTGAAGAAATGGAGGAAGAAGGTGAGGAATCAGCCTTAGAATCATCATGATGTTATTCGAATGAAGGAGATTTTTGGACAGGAGCTGGGACACTCGGGACCATCGAGGTTGAAAACAACTAGACAGGTAGACCAATGGTTAGCCTAGGAAGGGACAACATCAACATATAAGGAGCACCAACATTTCCAAAAGAAGGAAAGGACCAGGATTCCCATCCGAGGGAAATCCTTGACTGGTAGATTCTAGAAATGTTGCCATTGGAATCAACCCTAAAGAATTACTAAGGAATATAAATTTAATGAGGAAAATTTCATGGGAAGTTAATTTTAGAACACTGAAACAAAACTTTGCCTTTTCATGTTCTAAGAGTCGAGAAAAGGAAGAAAGATGACTCTAGTCGCTTTTGGAATTAACAAGCTCGAAAGGGCAAGTGATCGATAATCTAGTAAAGATAAAAAATGACTACTCAGGGTACCCTAGGCATGAAGGATCACCAGGTAAACATGAACTGCATAATACCTCCTGACAAACCGAGAAGTATGGTTAGACAATCTCCTCGAATGTTGTGTTCAGTGTATCACGTTTACAAGGTGGAAAACTCAACTTCCTATAGATAAAGGATTGCAACCTAGTGGGGTCTCCCTTTATATACACGATGGTACGAGGAGCACAATTCTATGCTAGCGTTGTCTAGTGTCGAAGCAAACGACAAATGCTAGGTTTAAAGACGTCGGAACATGTCTCTAGCGTAGACCTCTAAATGTAAGCGTTAAGTTTCAATGCTTCCTTGGGTTAATTCAATAAATTTTAATGGTTGACCTTGAATTAGGTTTCAATTACAAGGCCCTACTGTTGTCATCTGACAAAACTCCTACATGCAGCTATATGAGAAAAGAGATCTTTGTCTTCGATGAAAGTTAACACTCATTGAGAGATAGGGAACACAAAATCAATGCAACAATCAAAGAATGAAATCTTTCACTAATATATGTCCTAAATGCACTTAATCTTCCCTTTAACAACAAAATAAGTTCCATTTCATTTCATGCCTCTGATGACGCAATTCTAGCTTCTCAATAACACTACTAACGCAATATTTTTGCTTAAGTAAACTAGAATGATGTTCTTCTTTTCATAAAATGCAAAATGAATCTTTCACATA
Source organism: Pinus taeda (assembly GCA_000404065.3). Taxonomy (NCBI): domain Eukaryota; kingdom Viridiplantae; phylum Streptophyta; class Pinopsida; order Pinales; family Pinaceae; genus Pinus; species Pinus taeda. The sequence goes on along the minus strand of APFE030806150.1, from coordinate 16,053 downwards.
AAGAACTTTAATGAAAATTTTCACAATTCCAAACAAACAAGCATAAATCAAATATAAAGCATGATAAATGAAGCTAGAAGCTACTTCTTCCCTAAATCGAACAAACCAAACACATAAGTGCTTCAATTGACAAACCAAGCAATGTAATCTATGCTTGGAACGAGAAAAAGGACACTTGAAATAAGAGAACAAATGAGACTCTTTCACTCATTCGATTGAAAATGAAGCAATGAAGATGTTGCGACTTAAAGATGGATTAAATGAAGCATCAAATCAGCAACTTGACACAATGAGTAAGCAAACAAATGAATGGTAATTAACTTGGATGCCCTAGGGTTATAGAAACCATCCAAAAAAAATAAAAAAAATCAAGCAATGAAACTTCAAGCCAATCAATCAATAAAAACCAGTAAACAAAGCATCCTAGTCACTTCTAGGAGGAAGAAGAGAGTTTGAGGGTCAAGACACACTGGCACTAAAATGGGACTGCCTAACTGACAACTAGCACCAATAGGCACGACTAGCACGACTGACCAGTACTATAACTAGCGTTGATGGCTTGATCGGTGCGAGTGCTTAACTGAAAACTAGCGTTGATCGAGGGATTCAAAGAAAAATAAAAAAGAACTTCACATAGGGCCAAACTTAACACAGCAGAGGGTGGGATAAACCAAGGAAGCACACAAACCAAGCTAAATGAAGCTTTCTAGTTAGGGAGAACACAACCTAAACAAGCTACAAGGCATAAATCAAGAGAGAAAGACACACTGGTCAAGATCTGGGGTGAACCCTAATCTTCACCTATAGGCATCGGCACGACTGCCTAAGTGACAACAAGTGCCAGAAGGGGTTCAGTGTGACTGTTTCTCAGCATATCGCGCTGATTGACGTAATTGTTAGCTAAATAAACGCGTTGTGTGAGGATGCAAAGAAAAGAATAAAAATTTTCAAAAGTTGGGACCAAGCTTGCTACTATGATTTTCAAACTGAGATTAGTACACAAAGAAAAGTAGACAGACCTAAAGGGAAATGGCGAAACTAGAAAATTTCACACAAAACCATGAAATTCCAAGAAAACAAATAGAAGGATTGGTTCCCCAATAGAGTTGCCAATTTGTGGTGAGGTAAAATTATGAGTGCGGACACAAACAATTCCTCTAGCCCGATAATGGGTCTAGCCACAAATGATACATTCTATGGAATATTTCCTTAGGTTATAACCAATTAAGAGGGCCTACCTCTTAGTAAGCTTATCGAGTTTGGTGATGGCTTTGCTTGCTTGCTCCAGCTATTTCCCATTTCCTTCTTCAAACACCTGCAACAAGTAAACAACAGCAAACAACAACCATAATAATAGACAAATTGTAATTCAACCTACTTAACAAGTCAAGAAACATTAAGCCATAAACATGTGAGATGACACATTATGTAGGAAATCAATTGATAGTTGCATATATATTGAATCAAGAAGAGATTACAACCATTGTCTTGACATTTCTATTCTCCTCTGACAAAAGCAGGTTCCCACACACTTCCGCTAGCATTCCATGGTGGCCTCAACAATGATAGTTTTAAGGCTCTTCCATTTAGTCTTCACAGCAAACCAAATTCACATTTCTCCCTCACACACAACTAGAGAGCTACAAATATGGATAGCTTGTTGTTCACCCCAAATGTAATTAGCACTAGCACACCAACATTAACACTTCAACACTTCAACAATAGCTTGTGCTTGGGAGAAAGGAAGGTTTATATAGCATGAATGGATGGGAGATGGTTCCTCTCCTCATGGGAGAAGGTCTTATCTATTGAGGTAGTTCCATACTTATAAGGGAAAGGATCCCAAACTGACATCCTCGACTCCATCTGGCTCAACTATTTACCAGACTTCCATTACGAAGCTTCTAAGACTGGAAGCTTCGACTCCTTTTTTAAAAGCTTTCCGAAAGAGGATTGGTGAAACTGAAACAAAGCTCAGTCACTCCAGTCAATGCTAGTGACAGTGTTAATCCTTGCATATTGGCACAAGGAGGACAATGGTCATCAGCGTCGGTCTTGTAAACTCGGAAAAACAAAAGATTTTGGGGAAATGGTGCAAAAGGGAATTGTTATGCTCATGAAGAGGGACACAATGGGAGTTTCTTCATGGAGGGAAAGCATGTAGGGTTCATTGTAGAGGTCCTCTAGGATCAAGGAACAGGGAGTACAGGTACAGTGACAAAATGTTCTGTAACAGCTAGCCGTAGTAATTTTGAGGAGATTTCAGGACAAGTGTGGGGTTGTAACAATAGTTATAGTCAACCCTAACAGTCGGTCAAAAATCGTAGAAATGTGCATAGAGGCCGAGGTCAAGAAGGGAAGAAATATTCTAAGGAACAAGGTATGTTTACCCTTTTTGAATTGATGTTTTGCTAGTGGATAGAGTCTAGGTTGGACAAAGATTGGTTGGGAATCTTGTGGATGTTAGGAGGGAAACAAGTAGATGTCCAAATAGGCCTTAAGTGCAGAATTAAAAAGGACATTAGGTCTGCTAGGAGAGGGAAAATTGTGTGATGCTCAAGGACTAACCTTTGAAGCATAAAAAGAGGAAGTCTCAAACCAAAGTTTGCTTAAGAGAATGACATATTACATTAATAGAGGGACGCCCTCCATGCCCTAAGTTTTCCTCATTAGAGCAGCACAAGAAGGAAATAGAGTGAAGAAGTCCCTAAGAGTTGAGGAGAAGTTATGGGCAGTTAAGGATTTGTGAACAACTCACAAGAAGACCCTATGTGTTAATTCATTAATGAACTAATGATCAACTAGAGGGCATTTTGGAGAGTCATGTTCAGTGACCTAGAGGAGCATAATCCAGTTTTAGAGGTAGAGCTAGAGATTGGGAGTAGAAGGACCAGCATATGTATTTAGGGTATGACTAAGTGGAGTTGTGAGGTGCGTTACATCAACTATTCAGTCAATTATATCTTGTTCAAGGTAGATTGGTTGTCATAGTTGTTGAAACCAAACCCTAAATTTGTATTCTTGTATCAGTGATTATATGAGGGCCATGATCCCTAGTACAAGAGCCCTAGAATTATGTATTATAGATTGATAATATAACGAATTTGGGTTATTGAAAATTTGTAAAATTTTGTGTATTTGTGCACATGTTTATTTATTGTTATTTATATTCCATTTTTAAAAGTATTTTGTTGTGGCATTTGATTTGTAGTTTCATAGATTCTAAGACCCTAACCTAGATTCTCTAGTGTCGTGGAAAAACAACATCCCCCACATGAGGCTAATTTTTTTTAGCAATATTGTTGTATAATTCTTCCAACTTCAAGACCCCTTGAGCATAAAATTTCTAAATATGAGCTTTTAGCCATTAATTTCCTCCACGATAACTTTGATATCATCTTACTCAAAGTTGATAAAGGCAATGCTATGCTTCCCATGAACACATGTGATTATGAGTCCAAAATATTTGACCTATTATCTTCCCCATCTTATAGGCCTCTCCCCAAGAACCCCATCAACGCCATTAATAATTTGATCACCAAACTATCAAATCCTCCTCTTTATATTCCAACACCCAAAAACAATTAATGCTCCACACTCTGCAGACCCCTAAGATCTATGGTAAACCCAAAATCCATAAAAATGATATCCCCTTTTGTATAATAAACAAATTTATTAATGATCCTAGTCATGCACTTTCTCATTTCTTAGCCTCCAAACTCTAACTCTTTATAATTCCTCCTCCTTTATCAAAGACTCCATTGATTTTATCCTAAAACCACATCACTTTGTCCTTGATCTGAATGACATTATGGTTATCTTTGATGTAGTTTCTTTATTCACTAAAATTCATGTCCATGGGGCTCATAACATCATTTCCAATCTTGTAGACTCTGAAACTTTTAATCTCAACAACATTTTCTTCTCCTTTTCCTTTTTTTATATTTAAAGGTACCTTATATGAACAAAGTGAAGGCACAATTATGGGTTCCTCATTGTCCCTTGTTATAGCTAACATCTTCATGGAAAATTTTGAAGAATTAGATATTAAAAGTTCTTCCCTTAAACCCAAGTGTCAGTTCTATTATGTTGAAGACACTTTTGTTATTTGGCCTCATAGCCTTCCTTCCCTTAGTTCCTTCCTAAACCATCTCAACATCATTTCTCCCTACATCCAATTTACCATGGAAATATAGAATGACAATTCCCTTCCCTTCCATGACATCTTTATCTCCCATCAACTTCATGGTACCCTTACACACCAAGTTTATAAAAAAAATGCCCATATTGACAAATACCTTCATACCCATTGTCGTCAACATCATGCACAAAAGTCCACTGTTCTACAAACCCTATTCATTAGAGTGCGACAAATCTCTATGCCCCAATTTATTGCTCAAGAAAAATCCCAATTATGTAAAGCCTTGAGAACCAACGTTTACTCCTCCTCGCAAATTCATAGAGCCTTTAAGCTAAACTGTAATTCTCAACTCAAATCCTCAATCTCTTTGTCCCCCCAGCCTCACCCATAGCTTGCATCTCTTTGCCCTACATACATGGTACCAATGTTTGTATATCCAAAATTCTTTCTAAAAAGAATATTTAAGCTTTGTTTAAACCCTATAAAACTCTCAAGCACCTCTTAAAACTTATTAAGGATAGAACGTATCCGATGCTTGGCTTAGGTATTTATCAAATATCTTGCTCTTGTGGAAAATCCTATATTGTCTAAATAGGTAGATCCTTCCAAACTTGCCTCAAAGAATATGTTTTTGACACCAATCATAATCGCTTTACCAAATCAACCATCAAGGAACATTCACATAAATCTAACCACATAATTTGCTTTGGTGATACTAAAATATTTACTTTAGAACCCTCCTATACCACTTGAATTGTCTGAGAAGTTATTGATATTGAAAAACACCCAAATAATTTCAATCATGAAGATGGCTACAAACTCGGTCATTCTTGGAAACCTGTGATTCGCCACTTCAATCAATATTTTCCTCAGTTTTGTTTCTTTACCTCCTTCCCCCTCGACCCATTTTTTTGTATCCTACTCATTCCCCCTTTCGCCACTTCAATCAATATTTTCCTCAGTTTTGTTTCTTTACCTCCTTCCCCCTCGACCCATTTTTTTGTATCCTCCTCATTCATCCTTTCATCTCTTATTCTATTTATTTCCCCTATTCCCTTTAAAAAAATCATCTCTCTTCAATTGTTCTAATTATATATCCATTCTTTCATTTTATCCTTAGGCCTTTTTAATATTTCTTAATTTAATTTATATCTTTATTTATAATTAATTAATTTTTCTTAAATTCTACCTCAATGGATTTCTATGCTAATATTTTGTATCCCCGCTCTCTCTCATTATCTTTCTTCCAGTTCTTTGTCCCTTAGTTTGCTACTTAATTTTTTTATCATTTTAGCTTTCATCCTTGAGTTATTTTCATCACTTTTATTTTAACTCATTCCCATTTTCTTCAAATTGTTAATCTTTTTCTACCTTTAATTTATTTAATATTTTATTAATTTTAATTAAAATCTCCCTACGGCTCTTTGTCCCTATCTATTTATTCTCATTCCCATCACTTTCTTATTATCTTTTGTTTAACTTTTTGTACTCTGGATGATGAGTTGAGATATCCATCCTACCCTTTAAACCCTCAATCTAAAAATTATTTTCTTATTATTTTACTTATTTTTATATACAGCATAACTAAATTGTTTAGTATCTTTTCTGCTTGAATTATCTAATTATCTATAAAATTAAAAATTATTAAAAATAAAATAATGTAATATATTTACTATATTTATATTCTATTTCCTGTAAATTTACAATATTAAAAATTATATATATCTTTATTTGAATTTTTTTTTAAATAAACCTGACATAATCAATAACACATGTACACAACCTTTGAATTTAATAAAATCTAACCCTTACAAATAATTAAATCAGAATAATTAAAAATAATCAAATCAACATAAATTACATAATTAATTATTTCAATAATCTCATAATCATTCATATTTAAAGAATAATCAGTATTCTTTTATGGATAAAGAGTTCAATATTGGAAATTTCAATAAATATATTCGATTGGGCGTTCCCTTTGACTTTGTAAGTAGCAATAGCAATATCGTTTTCCACAATCATAAAATAAGCTTTTGTTGAAGAAGAAGGTCAACGAAGCAAAGTAGTACTTATGGAGGCAAATTGTGCCTTAGAGTTTCCCTGGACTTTCTATTTCTAGATTCAGTTTTCAGGGATAGACACATTATAATTTATAATTTATAATATAATTATAAATAGATATATTTGATTGGGCCTTCCCTTTGCCTTTGACTTTGTAGGTTAATATCGTTTTCTACGTTTATAAAATAAGATTTTATGAAAAAAGAAAGATAAAAGAAGCCAAGCAGTATATGATTTGTGTAAGAGTTTCTCTTATACTTCGGATATTAGAATTATAAATAGATATATTTGATTGGGCTTTCATAAAATAAGATTTTCTGAAAAAACAAAGATAAAAGAAGCCAAGCAGTATATGATTGGGCCTTCCTTTGACTTTGTAGGTTAATATCGTTTTCTACGTTCATAAAATAAGAAAAAAAAGAAAGATAAACGAAGCCAAGTAGTACTTAAATTATATCATTTGGATAAGAGTTTCTCTTATACTTTGGATCTAGATTCAGATTTCAGAGATAGATACATTATAATTTCAGAGATGGTGTTCTTGATGGCTACAGTGTTGGATATTAGAATATAAATAGATATATTTGATTGGGCTTTCCCTTTTCCTTTGACTGTGTAGGTTAATATCGTTTTCTACGTTCATAAAATAAGATTTTCTTAAAAAAAGGATAAAAGAAGCCAAGCAGTATATGATTTGTATAAGAGTTTCCCTCACACTTCGGATCTAGATTCGGATTTCAGAGATAGATACATTATAATTATAGTTTGGCCATTATTATTAATTATATTCATCCACATTAACAAAAGAGACGCCCATACACGACAACATTCGGTACAGCAAGTTACATAAACATTTCCACCCCCCTTCTTACAGCGCTCCACACGCACGTTGTGCGACTAATACACATGATTTATAATTAAATAATTTTTCATAAATTCTTATACTTTGGATCTAGATTCAGATTTCAGAGATAGATACATTATAATTTCAGAGATGGTGTTATTGATGGCTACAGTGTTGGATATTAGATTATAAATAGATATATTTGATTGGGCTTTCCCTTTTCCTTTGACTGTGTAGGTTAATATCGTTTTCTACGTTCATAAAATAAGATTTCAAAAAAAAAAGCCAAGCAGTATATGATTTGTATAAGAGTTTCCCTTATACTTCGGATCTAGATTCGGATTTCAGAGATAAATACATTATAATTATAGTTTGGCCATTATATTAATTATACTCATCTACATTAACAAAAGAGACGCCAATACACGACAACATTCAGTACAGCAAGTTACATAAACATTTCCACCCACGTTCTTACAGCGCTCCACATGATATTCTTTTTTGGTTGTAGATTGTGTTGTGCATAATGGGGATTATAGTGCCGAGCAGTATTCAAGGAAAAAAAATCATGAAGACCTAAGGATGGAGGCAGACTTAAATATGGTGGGTGTATCTATCCATGGTTTTGTGCATGAGATTTGCACATAGTTTTGGGCATGATGGTTTTTTGTTTATGGTATTTTGTAGATCTGGGTCAAGAGAACTATGGTTATGTTCTAATTTTAGGTTAATGGATTAGGGGTTTATGAATATTTTAGAACATTGAAAGAAACATAATGAAAATCAATTTGGTAGTCTCAGTTTTGGGATCCAAAAGAAAATCTTTGTGTATGTTCTTGTCATTGTATATTTTCCTATTTTAAAATTTTGTTTGATAATTTCTATATAAAATTAAAACCTACGATTCCCCTGAATCCAAGCGAAAAATAAAAAAAATTGATGATTCAATTCAAACATTATAATTCGTGGAAATTCAAACCGATTTGTTTAATGTTTGAAAATGCATGTTTAATACTTTAAAGGCCATTTCTCAAACCAATTTGTTTAAGGTTTGAAAATGCATGTTTAATACTTACAGGCCATTTAATATCGACTGCGTCAGTGGAATATACCCCTTCTCTTTCACAACCCCTTTTAAACCTTTCAATCATTTTCAGTAACTAAGCTAACGACTGGCCTTAGCAAGAACTCATCAAATTTTTTCTTTTATAAGGTGTTGAGGGGATCCTATTTCATTAACTAAGTAATATAAAGTCCTCCCTTTTTCATTAACTAAAGTCCTCGCTAGCTTATAGAGTGCCACTTAGGTCAGAATAGGTCCAAGCAGGCTAGCATAAGACACGACACATGTTTTTGTAGTTTATTTTGTTAGCTCCCTTGGCGACTCCCTTAAAAGCCGCTGATGATTTGGAAACCATCTGTCACCCATTCCAAAAAGAATGGAAACCATCTACTGTTAAATTAATTTCTTGTTGTTAGATCCTGGAGTGGTCCATTACTCCCTCTACAATTCTCTATCATGTTCTATGGAACACTTAACACATAGCCAACAAAAGCTTGATGGAAGCTTGGCTATAAATACCTCTGTTTGGTCCCCAAGCTCACTAACTCAACCCCTTCAGCCTTACACCATCAAACGAGAGTGAGCAGAGCAGAGCTTGGAAGTACCTCACGGATGAGAGAATTTGGGTGAATTTGTATCTACGTTGTTGTTGCTCCTCATTGTTCGAATCCTGCTGCATTGTGCTTGGCATATTTTTCTTAGGAGTGATCCTTGATGCTGTTCAATTTGCAGGCAACTTGCTTGCAATTTGTTTTCAGTCACCGCCTTCGCTGATGTTCATTTTTATGCACAGCCTTTGCGGATGTTGCCTTTTCGATCAATCCCTTTGTTATTCTCTTTTCAATAACCTCATTTGGTTTTCTATTTCCACTGTCATGCACATGCTTTGGCTTTGGCATTCGAGTCTTTACCAAACTACTAGGTCTTGATTTTCCATATTTGAGCAGCAAAACGGATTTATTTTTAAGCAGACAAGGGTTTTGCATCGGAGGAGTTTGCTCAGATTGTAGGCAATTGTGTACGAAATACATCGGAGTGTGAATAGCACCAATGGCCGGAGGTATGATTTCTTGGGCATTCAAATTTCGATTCTTTTAAGTGTTTATTCAACATTATAGAATCGTTATTAAGGCAACATTATCATTTGGTATCAGAGCCAATTTTATCTCTGCCTTGGTGTTTATAGACATGCTCTGTTTGGCTAAATGTCATATTTTGAGAATTTTCTGAACTAAGGCATTTATTTGGAAATATGTCTAATTTTTGCTCAATTTTTTTATGCTAATAATATTTATTTGGTTTAATTATATGCAATTTGGATAATTGTTGTGCAAATTTATTAACTATGCTCATATTTAATTTGCATGAATTGATTATTTTTGCTCTAAATTAAAACATGCTATTTTGGATGAGTATATGAGACCCATCATTAAATGTTATGCATGAATATTCTAGCTTTATTTATGCAAATTATCATTATTCTCATATCAAGTAAATTTTTATGAAAGAAATAATGTCTAGTGATCCATATAATTTTAATTGATTAGAGAATAGCCACAACATCTCTAATTAAATAATATTATATATTATGATTAATGGATCACATAAAGAATATTAGACATTAATTGTAATTAATTATACTAAATATAATAATTGTTATCACACGAGATTTTTATTATATTTATATAATTCAATTAGGATAAAATATTAAGTTATTCATAAACCTTACCCACAGGAATTATGAATATATAGTTTTTCATGATTTTCAAATTCTAAGATAGAATCTATATCAATTATAATCATAATATACCCTTTAGAATTATGAATTAAATGAATAATTTGATAAATTCTATCATAAAGAATCACTGAATCTGCTTGAATTGAAAATTTAGTCCACAGACAATTTTTATGTAATTAGATTCAATTTTAAGCATGGTTTACATTGGTAAAGCATGAAATTTTATTTTTAGGCCTCAATTTTAACATAAGCATGTGATCTTTAATTTTATGCAGTTGTACAACCTGCAAATTTCTCTAATATTCGTTGTGATATCCCTAAACTTAAGGGAGATAACTATAAGGTCTCGAAGGAGAGAGTTATCCTTCATTTGGGGTGGATGGACATAGGCTATGCTATTAGGAAGGATGAACCACTGGCACTCACTAATACCAACACTATAGCAGACATCACGCTTTATGAATGATGGGAATGATCTAATTGCATAAGCATGATGTTCATTAAGACTAAAATTTTAGCTGGTATTCGTGGTTCCATTGATCAGCATGAAAAGGTCCGAGACTTGCTAAAATCCATTGATGATCAATTCGTCACTTCAAACAAGCACTAGCAAGCACCCTAATCATGAAGTTTTCATCCCCAAGGCTCACCAGTGTGAAAGGTGTACGCGAGCACATCATGCAAATGAGGGACATTGTGGCTCAATTGAAGAAACTTGAGGTTGAAATTTCAGAGTCTTTCCTGATGCACTACATCTTGAACACCCTTCCGCACCAATACGGACCCTTCAAAATCTCATACAACACACATAAGGATAAATGGTCAATTAATGAACTCATGACCATGTGTGTTCAAGAGGAAGGGAAACTGGTGATGGAACTGGGAGAAAGTGCAATGCTGGCAATGCGTGGAAAGGGAAAATCTCAGGCCAATAAGAAAGGGAAAGGTAAAGTACCTCCCCAAGCCAATATCAAGAAGGATTCCAAGTGTTTCCTCTGTAAAAAGAAGGGACACATGAAGAAGGAATGCGCCAAATTTCAGAAATGGCTTGCAAACAAAGGTAATCCAATCTCGTTTGTTTGTTATGAATCTAATATGGTTAATGTCAATATTAACACCTAGTGGATGATTCTGGATCAACAATTCACATTTTGAATTCCTTGCAGGGTTTGCAAAACCTAACAAAGCCAGTGGGAAGTGAGCAAAGCATCTTATCAGGAAACAAGATGGGCTCGCATGTGGAAGCTATAGGAACATGCTATTTAACTTTAAGTAGTGGCTTTGTTTTAGAATTAGAAAAGACCTTTTATGTTCCAAGTTTTTATAGAAACTTGATTTCAGTCTCAAGGCTTGTACCTTTTGGATATTCCTTTAACTTTTCAGAAACATCCTTCAGTTTATTTTATAAATCTGATTGTGTTGGGCATGGTATTTTGTCTAATAGTCTTTACTGCATTAATTTACAAAACAATGTCACTTATGATTCAATGCATGTTCACACTGGCACTAAAAGAAGTGTTATTAATGAAAATTCCTCTAAATTATGGCACCAAAGATTAGGTCATATCTCCATAGAAAGAATTAAAAGATTAGTAAATGAAGGGATACTTAATACTCTGGATTTTACTGATTTTGAGACTTGTGTGGACTGCATAGAGAGAAAGGAGACCAACAAGTCAAACAAAGGTGCAAATAGGAGTTTGGACATATTAGAGATCATACATACTGATGTATGGAGTCCAGACGTGGACTCACATAGTCAAAGATACTTCATCTCTTTTATAGATGATTACTCACGATGTATATATCTCTACATGCTTCATAAAAAGAACGAAGCACTAGATTCCTTTAAGATATTTAAGGATGAAGTAGAGAAATAATGCGGCAAGCAAATTAAGATCGTGAGATCAGATAGATGTGGAGAATATTATGGTAGATACACAGAATATGGACAAGCACCTAGTCCATTCACAAAATTTCTTCAAGAGCATGGGATTGTTGCACAATACACCATGTCTGGTTCACCCGACCATAATGGTGTAGCAAAAAGAAGAAACTGAACATTATTGGACATGCTGTGGAGTATGCTTAGGAGCTCTAATATTCCTAAAGCCTTATGGACTAAAGCACTTAAGACGACAGTGTATATATTAAACCGAGTTCCAACCAAGGTTGTTCCTAAAACACCATTTGAATTATGGAAAGGTTGGAAACCGAGTTTGTGACATATGCACATTTGGGGATGCCCATCTAAAGTAAAAATATATAATCCACATGATAAGAAGTTGGACCCAAGGACCATTAGTGGGTATTTCATTGGATATGTTGAAAGGTATAAAGGTTACAGATTTTATTGTCCATCTCACAACACTAGGATTGTGGAATCAAGAAATGCAAAGTTTCTTGAAAATGAGATGATCAGTGGGAGCAATCAAACCAGGAACATAGTTTCTGAGAAGGATCATTTAGAATCTCAACCTTCCACCTCAAGTGATAGATTGGTTATTGTTCACAGCACCCTTCAAGTACAAACTAGTGTTGAACAACCAATTATTGAAGTTCCACAAGCTGTTGACGACATTCCAGTAGATCAGGTAATTCAAGAGTTGCCAAGAACTTTTGAACAATGAGTTGAACCACATACTTCTCAGGAAGATGATGGTGCAACATTAAGAAGATCTACTAGACCAAAGAGATCAGCAATTCCTGATGATTATGTTGTGTATCTGCAAGATTCTGACTACAACATTAGAGCTGAAAATGATCCTGAGTCCTTTTCACAAGCCATGACTTGCAAAGAATCAGAATTATGGTACAATGCCATGAAAGAAGAGATGAATTCTATAAGAGTAACAAAGTTTGTGATCTCATTGAGTTGACTAATGATGCAAAATCCATTGGATGTAAATGGGTCTTTAAGAAAATGAAAGACTCATTGGGCAACATTGAGAGATACAAGGCAAGACTCATTGCTAAGGGATTCACTCAGAAAGAAGGAATTGACTACACGAAGACTTTCTCTCTTGTATCTAACAAAATACTCCTTGCACGTTATTATGGCATTAGTAGCCCATTTTGACTTGGATTTGCAACAAATGGATGTGAAAACGACTTTTCTCAATGGAGATCTTGAGGAGGAGGTTTACATGAAACAACCTGAAGGATTCCCCTCTAGTGATGTTGAGCAATTGGTTTGCAAGCTCAAGAAATCCTTATATGGATTGAAACAAACATCCTGCCAATGGTATTTGAAATTCCATAATGTAATTTATTCTTTCAGTTTTGTAGAAAACATTATGGATCATTGTATATACCTGAAAGTTAGTGGAAGTAAAAAAAAAATTCTTGTTTTATATGTGGATGACATTTTGCTAGCAACCAATGATAAGGGTTTGCTGCATGAGGTGAAACAATTCCTCTCTAAAAATTTTGATATGAATGATATGGGTGAGGCATCTTATGTCATTGGAATTAAGATCCATAGAAACAGATTTCGAGGCATCTTGGCTCTGTCTCAGGAAACCTATATTAATAAAATTTTAGAGAGATTTCGGATGAAGGATTGTTCACCAAGTGTAACTCCCATTGTGAAGGGTGATAGGTTCAATTTGAACCAATGCCCTAAGAACAACTTTGAAAGGGAACAAATGAAGAACATTCCATATTCTTCTACTGTCAGAAGCCTAATGTATGCTCAGGTCTGCACAAGACCTGAAATTGCATTTGTTGTGGGAATGTTGGGACGATATGAAAGTGATCAATGTTTAGACCACGGGAGAGCTGCAAAGAAAGTAATGAGGTACCTTCAAGGAACCAAAAACTACATGCTTATGTATAGATGGACAGACAATTTGGAAGTAATTGGCTACTCAGATTCTGACTTTGTTGGATGTGTTGATTCACGCAAATCAACATCTGGATACATTTTTATGATGGCTGGTGGAGCTGTATCATGGAGGAGTGCCAAGCAGACCTTGATTGCCACTTCCACTATGGAAGTGTCGAGTTCGTCTCTTATTTTGAGGCTACTTTACATGGTTTATGGCTTAAGAGTTTCATTTCTTGGCTTAGAATTATGGATTCTATCTCTAAGCCATTGAGAATGTATTGTGACAATTCATCTGTTGTTTTTATGGCTAAAAACAACAAAAGTGGGAGTTGAAATAAACACATCAACATTAAGTATTTAGCTATAAGAGAATGTGTTAAAGAAAAGAAAGTGGTCATTGAGCACGTCAGCACTGAGGTAATGATCACTGATCCTTTGACTAAAGGCATGCCACCATTTAAATTCAAGGATCATGTAATGAATATGGGACTTGGTTCCATTATGTAGTTTCTCATTGATTGGACAATGTTATTTTAATGAAATTCTTAATTATTGTGATATTTTTCTCATACTTATGTGCACCTTAATTTGATTTGAGAGAATTCATCTATGTAGGACCAAGAATAAACATAAGGTTTATTCATTAAGAAATTGTTGCCACATAAATTTCAATAGAAATAAATACATAGTAATACATGGAAGATAATACTCACCATTAGAGGACTTATCGCCACGATTCATGTATTTATTACTTAATAAAGATTTTCAATGGGTTTTAATATGAGACATTAGTTTGGAAGTATGGACCAAGTGGGAGAATGTTAGCTCCCTTTACGACTCCTGTTTAGTCAATTTAGTGTTCCTAAATTGATGTCATTAATTGTCAACCCGTGGCTGTAAGCTGATTTGAGTGAAGGGTACTATATGTACTTAAGCAACCTCTAGATTTTTTTGTGTTTGGGGTGTGTTTTGGTTAATTTATCTTCCTAAGATGGAGTGATGTATTTATAAACAAATGAGTGATGGTGTGTGTAAGGTGAATTCTATATGAGTGAAGGTGTGTGATTAGTGGTTTCTACCTACTTGCTGAAAAGGAAAAAAACTTGAAGGAAATAAATGAATTAAAATGAACTGAAAGCAAAAAACCACTTTCTAATGGCATTAGACACTATTCATGCTGCTGCAAATAAAAGGTAAGAAAATCACTTAAAAGACCAATGATAATGTTTATCTCTTCCTAACTCTCTGCCTCTAACACATAGTACTGTGTAAGACACGATTAGGAAGTAGCTAAAGATAAGTCTAAGAAATGATAAAGAATGAGAAAATCTACTTTTAAAGACTAGTTATAATGTTTTGCTCTTTCTAACTCTCTGCCTCTAACACATAGTACTGTGTAAGACACGATTAGAAAGTAGTTAAAGATTAGTCTAAAAAGTACCCAAAGCCAGCTGCAAGTGATTAGTATTCTGATCTCTAAAAGATAGACAATTTATAATAAAGAGACCATTCATATGTTAGCAGACAGATTGAGAAATAAAACTAAAAATCAGCTATGAAAACAAAGTAAAGGCAGCAACTTTGAATCTGTCAACTGAAACTACCACTAGACATAAAGCAAATACATAAACACACAAGCAATCCTGGGTTAAAAACCTGCAAAAGAACAATGCTGATCAGCTTAAAATAAAGGTTCGAAATGAAATAACATTAAAGTAAATTACGTTGTACATGTGTCAAGAAAAGGAAATGCTGAATGGAAGTAAGGAAATGCTGAACATAAAATACTATACAAGGCTAACATGAACAGGGGCCCTCCATTCATATAACCCAAAGAAGACTCAAGGTATTGAAAACTTCGGAACAACACTGCTTCTATTACTCCATGTGCAGAAAATTACAGTCAAGAGTGCTAGAACAACACTATTAAAACAGAGTCTGGGAATGCACTAAAATTATAACAAGTTCATAAAACACAGCAATTAAAAAGTAACATAAGCGTACGCAGACGCAAGTTTTTATAGGCATCTGAAAGATATCCTAATGCGTACAGCTAAAACTGAAAAATAAACTAACTGTCATGCGTAATTAAGGTTCAATAACATGTCATAAGCCTGCGTGGATGAGCTGGAGGTTCTTGGTCGTTATGGGCATTGAATCCAGAGTTGGATTATGTCCCCCACAACCTGCGTAACACGGACAAGTCACCATTTGAACTGACGTGACCCAACAGCTTACGTATCACCGTTAAGCTGCCTTTGTTGACCGTAACTTGACCCTTGTTGACCGGAGGTACAGATGACGTGGATGGCTAAACAAATAGCACAGGAACCTCGAGCACCTTGATTCCTAAGTGCCCATGTGGCTCATTTGG
>APFE030806147.1:347869-412643 GCA_000404065.3 Pinus taeda | reverse complement strand
CGTACTCATCCACACATCTTTTGGTCTGGGTGCCTGGTTCACACATTGAACCTTTTGATGCATGATATTGTGAAGCATGAAGAATGTGGGTGGATTAATGAGCTTTACAGGAGAGGGAAGCAACTCATTAAATTCATCACAGGGCATACAAGGGTAAACTACTTCTATGGTACTTCAAGTTGCAGTTGCTTAAACTTGCAAAGACAAGATTTGCCCGTTATTACCTCCCCTTTAGGAGGCTAGTGAAGGTGAGACAAGCTTTAACTAATATGGTGTGTGCTAAAACATGGGATGAAATTAACACTGATAGAGATGGTGCTAATGCAGTGAAGCACTATTCTTGACATGTACTTTTTGTCATAGGTTAAATATGTATTGCAATTCACCAAACCAATTTATTACATGATCAAGTTTGGAGATTCAGATCAACCAATAATTGGGGAGGTGTATGAGCAAATGGATAGCATGTTGGGGCAGATTAAAGACATTATTGAGCCTAGAGATACCACCTTGTACAATTATATTCGTGCAAAGGTGGAAAACCAATGGGAAATGCTAAATGTTCCATTGCATGCATTAGCATATGTTTTGACACCCAAATACTATCATCCATCATGGCTTTCAACACCAACACCTGGGGGGGGGGAAGTAGGAGAAAATCACACCAAGATCAAGAGGTTCACAAAAAATATATGATTGCATTGAGTAAATTAGTCCCTGATGAGGAGGAGGCTGCCATGGTACGGAGACAATTGAGCAACTATACGCTTAACACTGGTCCATTTGGGAGCATGCATGCAATTAGAGATTGAGAGACTTTTTCTTCTCTTGAGTGGTGGAACATGCATGGAGGGGCTACTCCACTTCTACAAACTTTGGCATTGCGGGTGCTATCATAGGTGGTAAACACTTCTTCTGCAGAGAGGTGTTGGAGCTCTTATTCTTTAACCACAGTGTTAAAAGGAACATGTTGAGTTTAGATCAGGCAGGGAGCTTGGTTTATGTTCATCAGAACTTGCGATTGTTGTCCCATTACTGTGATGATGCAAAGAATAATAAAGACCTTAAGATTTGGGACAAGAATCCAGAGGAGCCCAATTTGGAGGATGGAGTGTTGCGATTAGAGCAATTAGAGGATGCTTTTATACAAGTATGTCCATTATGGTATGAATTTTCCTTATAAAGCATTTCTCTAATTCATATTTTTAATTTTTTTTATTAACTAGTGTTTTTTTTGTATGAATTTTTTGAGTGATTCCAGGATGATGATGATCATGTTGAGATGCCACCCCCATCTGGTCCCTTGGTTCCTAGGTTCCATGGTTCAACACCAACAACAAGGGGTTTGTCTTCATTAGTTTCAGTGCCACAACTACCACAAGAAGCATCTTCTTCATTGCCACCACGTGGAGGCCTGCCGCCATGTTCTCTTCGTGGTGGAAGGAGGAGAGATTAGTAGATATATTCACAATTTACTACTTTTGTCATAGATTAATCATTAGACTTGTAGGCTTGTGCATTTGAACCTTTTTTGTTTTGGCGGTGACCAAGTGACATATTTTGTAAACATTATTATTTGAATTTTGGACATGGCAAATGTTGACAGTTGCTCACTTGCTAGATAAATCATAATATGCTCTATGTTTTATGTTTTACAATATGCTTAAATGTTTTATGTTTTATAATATGCCTAAAAATTTGATGTATGTTTGTAATTGCTAGAATATAGATGGTTGATGTTCGAATAATTGATCATTGATGTACATACTAGTAACTACAATGGAATCATGGATGCCATATCTATCTTGATTTATGCAAAAATATGCATGTTTTCAAGTCTTCTACAACTAATTTGGTATTTGGAATGTTTGCTTTGAATATAATGCAAATAAAATATATATATAGTAAGAGTTGCTTCCGCAAACGTTTCGCTTCCTAGATTTTTGGAAAATGACGCTTTCGCCTCCCCGCTTCCAAAAAACGACCCCGTTTCATCCCCGCTTCATGCAACATTGCCTTAGGCCTTAGGCCCTTTCCTAAGCCTCTAAACCCTTCATACCCCCAACACTAGCCTCATTCGGCATAGTGTTGCCTCTTTGAGGCCTTATTCTTCATCCTTGGGCCCCGATCTATCATCCTAGCCATTTTATCCCCGCAAATTCGTCTTCCTTAGCCTTGTTCTCCATTTTCTCGGCCTCTTTTGCCCTAAATTGACCTAAAACTCTAATCGGAAGTTTTAAGGCTAAATACTTGGCGGTTTTGCAAGCTTAAGGTCTCAAAATTCATATTTTTCAAGCAACAACGCAATCCCAAAATTTCAACGAATTTCAACCGCAGGATCTTCAGGCCTTGGGTCTAGGGTTTGACATCTAAACTCTTATTTTGCTTCAGTTTTATTACAATAGTCAAATCATTAATATTTAAGCCCTAAAATCACATTTTAAATGGTCAAAATCAATTAGAATTGTAAAATCTAATTTTTCACAAGTTTTGGCCACTTGGACATCTCTAATTTGACTTAGATCTAGCTTTTTAACTTGTTGGAATTTACTGCATAACTGTGAAATTCAAGTCTGAAATATTTCAGAAGCATATACTTGATAAGGATAAAAAATATAAATTTTCAGTTTCCGGCAAAATTTACTATTTTTAGGCATTTTGGGCATCATCTCTAGTATTTTTAGCTTGCTGATCTGTGACTGTTTCATTGCAATTCTGAAATTTGCGCAATCACACTTCCTAAAAGCCCTAAAAGTTGGAATTTTTGAGTTGTAGTGCATGTTTACTATTTTTGGGCATATTGACCATCTATTTTTGTTTAGCTTGTTGATCTGTGGTTATTTACTATTGTAAACTAACAATTAGATCTGAAATATCACTAAATATATCATCACTAAGTGGGCTAAATAAGTTAACTTACATTTGCTGGTCATTGAGAAATTTTATGTTTTATGTCTAAGGCAAATTTCATGATTTGAAATGGTATCCTCACTACTGTTATAACGTTGATAAAGTCTGAATTTTCTGAATTTTTACTGCTGATATAAATTGTCATAGATTTGAAATTGGCTTATATCATCTTTGCACTCAAAATCTTACATTGATTTTGTTGATTGGCATAATATCTTGTGTTAATAATCATTGATGGATAAGTTGGTTACTTGAAATTCACTCTTGCATTAAGACAAATTTTCACATATTTACTTAAGTAACTTAAACAATCTTGACTCAAGATAATCTCACCCATAATCTCTTGCATAAGCATATTAGATTTAGATTGCATTAATAATTTACCTCCTAGCATAAGCTAGGTTGATAGAGATATAGGGAAACCCTTCTCACTTAGCTTGAGGGGCCTTGACAACTCTTCGGTGGTTAACACGATGACCTTGCAGTCATTAGAGCCATAATCTCTGCAGCACTAGAGGCATCGAGTGATAGGAGCACAATATAAGGTATCGCTAATTAAACCCTAGCCTGCTTCCCGCAACCTACCTTGGAGCCCAACTTCAAAATAGTTAAAGGAAGGTTACATCTAGATTAGGCATTTAATAAAAGTAACCAAGATCTCTACATCTCACTTAGGTCGTAGGTTTGCATATCATTCAGGTTAGTCAATCATCTTAGGCAATGGGTGTCCATTTTGTCATTTGGTTCCAATTTACCATAAGCAAGAAGTTGTGACTCCATTAAGGCATTGGTCTCATATTGTAAAATTTAATCTAATCAATAATCTTGCTCAAATTTAAGCAATTGGCTAGGCCACTCATCCGTGTCTCCCAAACAAGTTGGTTTTCAACTTGTTTTCCTTCATTTCATTCCATAGGGACTACCCCCCATAGCCTGTTGTTGGGAGACAACTAGAATGGAGTGGGTGGGGATCAAAGTGACAACCCTCATCTTGAGCATTGTTGCGGTGCCTATACAATCTGGGCGACAACAACTCCAAAACCCCACAGTTGATGTCATGACCATACATTATTGGTTCATTGACTTAGAAGAATATCACCTTGGTTGAAGGAATAATTATTAAAAGGACATAGTGTTGAAGATATTGTTAAAGCTTATTGAAGACTTGATATCTTTGAGGAACAACTGAAAACACCTTATTGAAGGGCCCTTGAAAGGCTTACAAGATTGTTGAAGTACTTGCTAGAATATCTTTATAGCAGTTGTGTTGAAGCACCATTAAAAGCAGGCTTTATTATTGCAGAAGCAGTCTTGGAGTAAAAGGTTCAGAGACAGTCTTGGATCAATTTTGGAGGACATCTTGAAGAACATCTTCAAGCAACATTCTTGAAGATCACTTGAAGCAGTCATTTAAGGAGCCTTTGTGAAAAAGTTTTTGAGATTGGAGCAACATTGTTGAAGCTGATGATAAGGTAGATTTGGAGACACTTTCACATAGCCAGATTAAAAAGGACTTGGGGAGAAACAAATTGAAGACGTCTTGAAAATCCTTTGAAGCTGAATTTGAAGAATGCATTCGAGACATTCTTTGAAGCCCTTGTGAGATGTTATTCAGGACTTGTTGAGGAAAGATTTTGGAAGTCTCGAGAATCCACCTTGAAGAAATGAACCAGATTGATAGAGTTGGAGCCCTAGAGGATTGGAGTCATCACACAAGGTTAGAGCCTAAACTTGTTGAGAGGATTGGAGTCCTCAAGAATACCAAGTTGGAGCTTGGTATAGTATAGGTTGGAGCCTGTTTGATTCAAAGATTTGAGTCTTCATCTAGGGTTGGAGTCCTGAAGTATCATTGTATGTGATTTTTGGTAAAGAGGATTGGAGTCTTCATTATTCTTATTAATAAAATTATTTTTTTGCTGTCCATTTTTGTGTTCTGGTTTATTAATTAATCTTAACTGGCATTAAATAACAATTCTAAAAGAAAAATTGATTCACCCCCTCCTCAATATTTCCAACACTGACAATTACATATAAGATCCAATGTGCTTCCTCACCATCATGTATAATAATTCATTAGTGCATCTAAGTGAACCCAACTTGTTAATCAAGGGCACATTGAGACTTCATTCTGGGCCTCCCTTCCAAATTTGGGGCTTTAAGCTTGTAATAGTGTTACCTCCCTAGGTAGGAGTGGCTAAGAAACAACCCTATTAGGTGTTCCCAATGCCTAAGGGGAAAAACAAATCCAAGGTATATCCTTCAAGTGATAGGGGTCATATGAATAATGATGAGATGGATAAGGACACAGGGGACATCAACCTCTAGGGAAATATTTCCAGGCCTGACCCAAACATGTGGACAAGGGGAGGGGGTGTACCAGTGCCTTGTGGACCTAGTGGTCATGTGGACACAGAGAGGGAAAATGATGAAATAAGGCTTGTAATGTGTCGAAGGGAGTGAAAAATGTGAGATGGGAAAATGGGATTGCGTTACCAAAATCGAGGTTTCCCAAGTAGTGCCCTTCTTGAAGCCATAGGCCAATAAGGGAGATCCCATGGGACTAGGATTGAGGATTAACCCCTCATTTAAGGTGAGGGAACAAAACAATAGTCAAAACCCTTTCTCCTTCCAAGTCACTCAATAATCCATGCCCAATATGCCCAAGGGAAAACTAGCCTAAGCACCTGATTGCACAATGAAAAACATACCTTTAGGATTGGATTGCCGACCTTCAAACATATGCTCTTGACAAATGGGTGTGGGGATATATGATTGGTTCAAGGAGCGGAGATCAAATGGCACAATACATCGGCTACACTGGTGGCTGTCAGGGGTTGCGAGCTACCTTTGTTTTCAGACATAAAACCTACGTTACCGGATCCGGCAGAGGGAGGGGCAAGATCCTCGGATCCACCAGAATATGGTGAAAATACGATAGGTGGCGTTTCTGATTTTTTGGGAAACGGATCCTCGTCAAAAGAAATGAATCCGATGAATTTTGCCAATTTAGGGTTTTGACTATTCGATAAAGTTAAAAGCTCATGTCGGTAGTCCCTCTTTGTTGACAGTGTACCCTACACAAGCAAAACTTGCGTGGAACTGTTTGGCGTTATTCAACGTTCAACGTTATTTGATGTTCAACTTGCTACTTGACTGTTCGACACCCTATTCAGTTCGCCGCTCCACTGTTTGGCGTTTGGACCAAGGTATGACCCTGTCATATTATTACCATCGTTTTCAAATTTCCACAGATATGAATATGCATGCCATCGTTAACCTCTCGTGGGTCGTGGCTCACCCTTGTTAACCTCTCATGGTCACCTGTTGGCTGTTCCTTCTTTCCCCTCACCCACTCTTCACAAAGTTCGACTTACTAGTATTCCTTTGCCTCTCGAGTCTCTTGTCTCTATTGTCGCGGCTTAATATAAAATGGGCACTGTAATTTGTGTATGGCATATGATCCTAAAATGTGTATATGTATATCGAGACATCGCAAGCTTTTGTAAATCGTAATATGTATATTTACAAAAACATTTAAATATATATTTTCAACTTTTAAATGTTATGTAATTAAATTTGTAATTAAATATACAATTTTAATTTATGAACATTTAAGTATATTGACAATGTTATGTATGAACCCTTGTCTAAACCTTGGCTAACCTATTTTTATTAAGTATCAAACCCTATGTTAAACTCATATTCTTATTAAGTATCACACTCTATTTTTATTAAGTATCAATTTGGACTCCTATTAGACATTCCCAACAGTGACATATACATCATGGTTTTTCATCATAAATGTAGAGAACGTTTTGTGTATTAGATGAAATGTGTTTTAATTTTTAAATTTGTATTGATAATATATTATACTTTGAATTTTATATGCAGTGAGCTAAGTAACCTAACACATGGATTCGGGATTCGTCGGATACAGGGATTCAAGTGTCGGATTCGGACACGTTGACCCCCCAGAATAGGACGAGTTCGGATACGTTATCTATCTATATATATATATATTAAAAATTAGATATTTCTTACACAAATTCTCATTCATGATACAAATTCATTGATTTCAAACATAGATCTTCATCTAGATGTAAGTTTTAATGTTTACAAAGTAAGTTGGTAACATTATGCATAGTACATACAAAGTTCAAATACAATTGTAATTTGTGACATGTCACATAAATGATAGATGATAAATTCTGAATTCATAATACATATTCAATTCATCAATGATCCAATAGGAGAAAGACAAGATAGTAAGATAAAGACGCTGAAAACTGTAGTTTTCTCATTAAGTCATCAAAATCAAAATGTGTTACATAGGTAGTGCAATGCCAATGACAAAGAGAAATAGAAAATGAAAAACATCTACACATATACAAGCCTCAAGGAAGTAGGTAGCTCATGACTCATGAGTCATCAATCCTCGTAGTCATCATCAAAATCAACATCATTGTCCACATCATCATGGTCACCACTGCTCTCCTCTGCTGCATCCTCCTCCCTTGTATCCAAAGTCATCTCTACATCTGCTGGTGTGGAGGATGACCCCTCTACAGTATCACCATCATCAAATCTGATAGGCTCTAGCACTGGATCATTCAGATCCATGTTGGCCAATGCAACTCAACACTGCTATCCAGACCCATATCATCAGGAAATACATCCCACATCTTTGTCTTTCCCTTCAACCACTCTTCCTTCTGCCTGCAAATAAGATGATGGTTGGTGTGCACATACACCATTCTCTTTGGCCTGGACTGCTCAAGCCTGCTTTTCTTAACACTATACAAATTCCCATTTGTGCTCCAATTCCTCTCGCAATAAGAGGATGAAGTCACCTGAGAGAGGAGCCTCATGGCTAACTGCTGTAGATGGAGGGCTTGTTGCCCCATGATTTTCCCACCAAAAATAGGTCTTCGTAGCCCCCTATTTCTAATTAGATCATATCCTGTAAATCGACCAGTGCCAGTGAAAAACTCTGCAAAAACCCACCTGAATGCATCTTTTCTCCCTTTTGAGATTTCACCATCCATGTGAGGAGGGAATCTACAGGAAGGTCCACCATTCAACCACTCATGGCTGTAGTATTTTGGGTTCAATGAGTGAGCCAAACAATGTAAAGGTGTGCAATTCTTGTCCCATTTGCTGACAGAATATCTTGTATAGTACCATAGAAGGCCTCTTGTGATGTCTCATACTCGGGGCACTCACTCTGTAAAATAAGGCTCCTCACAGACTCAATCATGGAATCCCATCCCTCATAAACCTCTCCTAGGATGGGTTGGTCTGTATCTGCAAATCGAAACAAAGAAATGATAGGGTCCATGATATGTATAAGTAGATCTACCCTCTCCCACCAAGCATCATCTAGCGCTATGTCCTTCACTCTTTTAGAGGCTACTTGATCTATCTTTCTCCAAAAAGACCAAAACTTTGAAGCAACCATGGCCCCAAGAGCGGTCTTGACCTCCCTCAACCTCTTCAACATGATGAATGAAGAGGCAAACCATGTATCTGCAATCTTCAACAATGATAGATTGTTGTACTCCTTGTAGATAGTGAGGGCATTTGTATGATTTTGTACAAAGTTATAGATATGCTGCACATCCTAAATAATGTTACCAATCCAAAGCACATCAGAAGCAATAGATTTCAGTGCTAAGTTCAATGAATGGACAATGCAAGATGTCCAAAACACTTGTGAATATTTAGCTTCCACAATCATGTCAACATCCTTGCAAACAGGGGCATTATTTATAATGATTTGCATACAAGAATCAACACCTACATCTTTAATAACTTTAATAAATAACTCACCCATATATTGTGCATCCTTGTATTCTCCAAGTGTATCCACTGCTTTCAAGAAAACTAGACCATTCAAGGAAGACACCATGAAGTTGATGAGTGGGTGCCGTGCTGGATCTGTCCATCTATCAGAAACAATGCTAACGTCAGATGTTGGCCATGATGCTTTAATAGGTTCAAGCATTTTTTGCACCTCTTTCTTTGCCTTCGTCAACAATGTGGTTCTAAGATTCTTTGAACTAGGAGGCACATACCCTGATGGAGCCCCTTGAGTTAGAGCTTGACACAATTCAATAAATAGAGGTGAGCATGCAACATTAATGGATATGAAGTTTTTATAGAAAAAAGAGGCAATGGTGAGATCAAGCTCTTCTTGTTTCTCCTTTTGAAAAATATTGTCCATTGGACCAAGTGAAATTGCCTTTCTTTTTGCTATTTGTGCCCCATTAGAACTCTCAAATGGGAATTTGTTGTTGTCTTTCCTCAAAAATGGAAGGGGGTCATCATTCTTGGTTTTTTATTTTATTTTGCAGCTACATTTTCCATACCAGCATTGAACTCTCTTTCCATTTCTTTCCTCTTTTGTAAAGGAACTTTTGTACAAGCTCCAACTCCACAACCTGGTAAAGCCAACAAGTGGCTTTTCACACTGAAATATGTGCTCGTGAAAGTACTATGGAAAAAGTTGTATCTCCAATTCGCATTGCCTCCTCCCTTCACCTTGCTGTTTGGCCCTTGCTCTCTTGTGACATATTTCCACAAGGGATATTTATCAATGTTACATTTAGGAGGAAGTCTTCCCTCAACATTACTTGCAACGGACGTTGATGAAATTGGGGGAGGAGGGGCATCTCCAATGAGGACATTCTACCCCTTCCTTTGCCCCTTCCTTGTTGGCCTTGATTGTAAAAGCTATTCAAGATTTTAATGTAAGGTCTGTACGGAATTTTACAGACATTGCATTAAACAGTAAAGGCTTCTAAAATTAAACATCATGAGCCTGTGATAAAATTTCTTCAATTTTATAAATTTAACTAACAGAACTGATGAGAGTACTTACTTGTAATCCTGCGGTTGATGATGCCTCAAACTGCTCCTGCTTCGGTTACCAAAAGACCGAAACCACCCAGCCAAACTGAGCAGAACCTCGCTTAATCAGTCCAGTAAGCTTCTCAGCTGAAGCAGACTGTTCCCCCGTGCCCAGAAACCTCAGAACAAGAAAAGCTCAATCGTTCCTCATGACCTCTGTGTACCAATTTTCTTCTCTTTTCTCCCCCCTCTCAAAATTGTTCCCTGCTCCTTATATGTTGTTTCTTGGCGGTGGTCACTCCCTCCACTTGCAATCCACCGCTTCACCTTCTCGTGACACCCTTCCCATGTCACGTGATATATATATATATATATATTTTTTTTTTTAAAGGTATATTGATTTTTGATTTAATATCCTTTTGTTTGTTTTAAAATATAATATTTATTAATTATTTTCATTATTTTATTCACTGATTAATAGAATTTATTAATAATAATATAATTTTTTTATTTTTTATAGAATAGTCATTACTATGATTGAGCCATGAATACTGTAAAAAAATAAACAAAATATGCACAAATTTGTAAAAGAAATGTATATGCAAATTGCTGTAATACAAATGAAAAATAATAGAGAGGAAATGCACTTATCTATTGCTTGAATCTCCTTGAAAACGATCCCACACCCTTTGCTCCTTGCTCCAAACCCCTCACAACAAACCTACTGGAAAAGAGAGAAGAGAAAATGATAAAAAAGAACAACAAAGTCGCCTTTTTTAGGCTGCGTGGGTCACTTTTTCCAGATTTGTGTCTAGAAATCGGGATACGATCTAGATTCAATCGTGTCCCGATTTCCATACACAAATTGGCACGAATCGTGTTCGATTCGCCGGATTTGGTACATGTTGGCCTATTTCAACGAATCTAGTTTTAGAGGCAGTAAGGTAACCTATAGACTATTATCATTATGGAACCATCACAACATGAGCAGAGTGAAGGGAAAATCATCAAAAGTAAAAATAGACCCAAACTCTCCTATATGGCAATATGTGGAGATTATTGGAAAAAATCCCGGAGGTGGTTCATTTAAATAGAAGTGCAATGAATGCCAAGATATAAAAAATGGCTCATATCCTAGAGTGAAGGCCCATCTCATTGGTCAAACTAACACATGGGTGCAATTATGCACCGCACCAAAAGATGCAAATGGCAAACCTGGCCAAGGTTTAAGTCCTGGAAAAATGAAATTCTATGCATCTTTGCAAGAAGTTGTTGACAGGAAGCTTGCAAAGGGAAAACACCCTGTGCAAAGCTCTACAACTAGGCCCCCATTGCCATCTAGCCTTTCTGCCACAACTAATAAAAGGCCCACTTTAGGCCCTCTTGAAGCAGCTTTCAGTGATCAAAGTAGGGACATAGCTGATGAACATGTAGCTCGTTGCATCTATGCAAATGGGCTAGCATTCAATCTGGTGTGTTCCCCTTATTGGCAACAAATGATTAAGGTAGTTAATGAAGTGCCAAAAAGGTACAAAAGCCCTGGATATGAAAAAGGTCCACACTTCTTTGTTGGCATTAGAGAGACAATCCGTGGATAGACAACTACATGCAATCCAGGAGACATGGGTAGAAACAGGGATGTCCATCATTTCTAATGGATGGAGAGACCAAAGAAACTATCCATTAATTAATGTTGTTGTAGTATGCCCCCAAGGGGCAATGTTTTTGAAGGACTTGTTGATTGCAGTGGAATAGAGAAAGATGTATCTTTCATATCCACAATTATTATTGATGTGATAGAAAGTGTGGGGTCACATAATGTTGTCCAAGTCATTATGGACAACACACAAGTTTGTAAAGCTGCAGGTTTGATTGTGGAGGGTTGATATGATCAAATCTTTTTGATTCCATGTGTAGTACATTCATTGAACCTTATACTAGCTAAGATTGGTGAGATTGAATGGATGAATGAAATATATGTAGCAGCACAAGAAATCCAAATGTTCATAACCAATCATTCAATGTCCCAGGCCATATATCGAGGTTTTGCAAAGTTGGAGCTACTGAAGGTACTCTTTTTTTAATCAATATTATTTGTATCAGAAATTTTTGATTTAATTACAAATTTATATATGATTTCTCATTTGAGATTTGACTTTTTGAAACTTGTAGGTTGTTGAAACTCGTTTTGCCTCCCACACTCTTGTCAAGAGGCTTGTGGAGGTGAGACAAACATTACAAGCAATGGTTATTGACCTTATTTAGGAATCATGGAGGACTTCCACTTCTTATAGAGGGCAAAAAATCAAGTCTATCATTCTTGATGATGCATGGTGGGACAAAGTCCAATACCTTTTGCGGTTTACTGAACAAATCTTGACCTTGATCAAGGAATTTGACATAGATACACTTTAATTGGGGGAAGTTTATGAAAACATTGATAGTATGTTGGGGAGGATAAGGGAAATTATCAAGGCAAGTGAAAATGACCCTTTTGAAACATTCTCTTATGAAGTGAAGGACATAGTTACAGAAAGGTGGAACAAAATGACCAGACCATTACACCTTTTGGTCTATGCATTGCACCCTAAATATTATCATTCCAAAATTTTGTCTTTACTTGGTAGAACAACGCCAAACAAGGATTCTGAAGTGGTACAAGGATATAAGATGGCTCTGAGGAAAAACTATAGAGATATGAGAGTTGCAATGGAAGCACGCCAAGAATTTGGAGGATTTGTACAATCTACTGGTAGCTTTTTAGATCCCGTAGCTATGAATGATCGAGAGCATCTTGATCCTATTACTTGGTGGGGCTTCCATAGTGGAGATAGCATTCATCTAACACTCTAGTCACTAGGTTGTTATCACAGGTTGCTAGTTCCTCATAAGTTGAGAGGAATTGGAGTACATATGGTTTCATCCATTCAGTGAAGCGAAACAGGTTTGGAGTGGCAAAGGTTGAGGATCTTGTGTATGTTCATTCCAATCTCTGTCTTCTATCACATGTTGAACCAGAGTATAAGAAAGGTTTGAGCAGGATGTGGGATGTGGACCTTGAGATTTTTGACTTGAACCTGACACTGAATGCCATGACTCACCTCAACCTACTTGAGGATATTGTTCCACCACCAGTCCAACTTACTGATGCAACTTCTTACATTCAAGGACCCCTGATCTATTCATGATGTAGAGTTGCAATATGCAGAAGATAATGCAAATCCATTTGAGGATATGTAAATGTATTTACTATTATCATTTATGATATTATCCTTTTTGTTACTTTGTATGAGGGAGGATGCATCATTTCAACGTTTCAATCTTCATATTTATAATATATCTAATGGTTTCAGTTCTAAAAGTGTTTGATGGTTTCAAAGAGTATCTGATTTTTGAACTCTAAATTGTTTTTAAATTTTTTTATAATATTATTATATTTTAATTTTTTTGTACTTGATGTATCCTTGTCATATTCGGATCTTGGATTTTCAAAAAACTAGCGAATCTAGATCCGTATATGTATCCATATCCGAATCCTGGTATCTTAGCATAAAACCAATCATTAGGCAATTTTTACTAGCCACAACTCTAGATCGGCTTCAAATGTGTAGCTGAATTAAGAGTGTGGGTAAAAAACTAGCAGTATGCTAACAATGAATCCTCACATGAGTGTGTCGTGGGTCAATCGTACCATCAATGCTCACAAGAGAGAAAATTCCAATTAGAAGGAGAAAATTGCCAAGTCGTAAAAAGGGCTGAAGAAGGAAGATGAAATTCATACTCACTTTGATACCATGTTGAGATCACAAGAGAGAGAAGGATTGAAAGGAATAACCAACAAACCGTAAATCAACGTGAACCTATGTCACATGGTTCGGGTTCGAATTTGAGTTCAGAAACAATTAAGTTCGATTTGAATTCGAATTTTCTGATGAGGTTCATATGAGGTTCGACATTAATTTCGACTATATATATATATGACATAAAATAATAAAAAATCAAAATCAATTAATAAAACTATATGAGTAGCAGTGAGCATCCACGAGCCACAAATCACGACCACTATTAACTTCATGCTCCAGGCGGCGAGGACAAGCAACATCTAGAAATTGATTTCAAGAAATTGCAGAGAATACAACACGCAACGACAACATTGAGTATAATAGGGTGAGTACACTCATACTGAAATTGGCTTGTGAAAATCAATCGACGACCATGGTAAATAAAGCCAAACCAGTGTCCACCGCAAGAAACTAATTGGTGGGAAGAAGAACAAGAGAAAACCATGTGTTGCCCATGGTTTTTTTAATAAACCTTAAAAAAACCCACAAAAAATGCTCGAAATCTAATCTCACCCCAAAAAATAAATAAAAAATAAATAAATTATAAATTATAAAACTGGGCTTCAGGTTCGTCTTTAGGTTCGCCTTCAAGTTCAAATTCGTTGAGGTTCGACTATCAGGTTCGAATTCGTTGAGGTTCGAATTTCAGGTTCGACTATCAGGTTTGCCGAACCTGCGCGAATTTGATTTTTTTTTTGGGTTCGCCGAATTTCGAACCTGAAGGTTCAAATTCGGCGAACCCTGTGACATGGACATGAACCATAAGCACATCATAAAGATGAGAAAATAAATTCATGAGCAAGAGAAGCACAAGATATAGTGTTTGTGGGCTAAAGAATCAATCACTATGAATCAATATGTGAGAAGATACAAATGAGAGCTTGAGTTATGTACACAACTCAAGTAAGGTGTCTCTTCAAGTGGGGGTTTTGACCAAAGAAAACAAAGGCACATCCCCTAAGGTGACTAGGCTTAGCTAGTCAACTATATAATGAATTCAATGAAGAGGGGGCATAGCTAGAAATGACCAGATGTGAAAATATTCCAGCATGTTGAATAGGTGGCTTCAAACTGGACTATTCAAAACCCTTCATGATCCACAACAACATATTTGTTCTGCTTGTTTTTCTTCCTCTTCCTTATTCATTGTCTAGAGTCCTCTCTATGATATAAGAAGCTCTCACATTTGCGACATTTTGTGTCATTTCTTGGGCATTACAGTTCTTAGCATATCCCCCATCTCTCCCATATTGACCTACTACATGTATTCTCCCATCAACGTAGGAGCTTCTGAAATTGAGGATTTAACCAAGACATGATAATCTACCTAGTGGAATGAACCTGTAATGAATCTCCATCAGGCATAAACAAATAAAGGGTCATAGGACTTTGTGCTTCTAGCTTTTAAAAATGATTTTTCTCCACCCATGAAGGAGTGTGATGTAGACACTGGTATATTGATGACTCAAAAGTGAACCTCTCTACCACTAGATTCTTTTCTTGGTTGCTCCTTTTGGAAAAAGAAGAGGCGGCATTATTTAGGTAATTTCGACCCTTTTAACTTCATTTGAAGATGAAAAGCTATTAGCGTTGTTAGAATCTCCATTAATCTCCTATCAGTTCATTGGTTAAATCAAAATAAAGAAAAAAAAACAGTCCATCAGTTTGCATAATCCTCATTTAGGGCTTATAAGAGTTGTGTGATTTCACCATTACTAGGTGTTGAAATAAAAAGGGGTATTAACAGTGTGATGAAAAATATGGATAGATAGGATATGTAGTGAGAATATGGAGTTTCTTAATTTGAAAGGTGTATTGAAAGGGAGGTTGGACAAAATTGAATTTGGGAGGTATTTTTTAAATGAGTTGAGAGGCTCATTCTACAACCCTGTGTGAAGGTGATGTGTAAGTAAGTCCATTCGTCTTAAAATAAAAATAAAATACTCGATAAATAGAAAAGCAATGTCAGCTATAATAGAAAAGAAAAAATAATGCCATGCATATTTAATTAGTTGTCCATATGACCTAATAGAAAAATTTGTTAAAAGAAAATATTTTAATGTTATATATAATAAAATATTCATATGAGTTTTGAGTTAAATATTTTAATATAAATTGATATTGAGATATATTTAAAAATATCTTAATAATAAAAAAATTAGTTGAATGTGGGCTGATAAAATGATTCAATACACGTGTTACGTAATTTCTATAACATTCAAAAATACAATTTAAACAATAAAAGATAACACATTGTTTTTTGCACTCTAAAATAAATTTTTATCTAAAGAAATTTGATCCCTCTTGGTGCATGTTAGATCCATGCTTAAGATGGATCTATGTTGGTTCTTTAAAATCCCATGAACATGTGCTATGTCATGGGTTCAATGAGTGAATAGTGAAAATTTTTGAATCTAACACATCGGAAACTCCTACTGCAATATTTGGTTTGCTATCTCCTACTTGTTCTTTACATTAACAAGTTATTTAATAACATAAACATCGAAGTAAACACAATTGCAGCCTTCACAAATATACAGATGAACATCTGAAATAAACTGAGACAACACAAGGGACACCGTTATTTTTGGACAATCTTCTCCAAAGAAACCAATTCGGGAAAATTGGTGCAGCATATATGAGGGTTTCATTATTAAGCAAATTTCTGAATACAACTAGGGTGCTAGAAATGGCTCACCCTTCAGAGAATATCCTCGGCAATAGTACCTCTATTTGGAGATAAATATTCCAACAAATCAGCAACCGGATTAACAATCCCATAGTGACTCTAGTTGTTCCTTATGCTGGACAGCGAAAGCTGCTCCAAACACTCCTCTAGAATTGCGTCTCCCTTCAGGAACTGCATCACCCTTCCTCGGCTCTGCATCAGCTAATCAACTCCCATTTTGTCCCACAAATTCTCCTAGTGTTGCCTCTTCGACTTCTGAGTCAGCCTTTTCGGCTTATGTGTCAGCCTCTACGCCCTCTGCGTCTTCTGTGTTGGCCTCCTTAGCCTCTGCGTCAGCCCTCCTAGGCTCTGCGCTGCCTCTTTCGGCACTTTGCTGCCTCTTTGATATGTATTCTTCAGCCTTGGATAAAAATCCCTTTCTGAACTGCCCCTCACTATAACTGATCTCTAACTTGATTTCCTCAGCAAACCCAGCCCCAGAAAATCGAATTTTCGATCTCTCTTAGTGTGTCTCCAACTGACCCTCAAGCCTCCTCTTATACTTTTCCTGTTGACGATTCAATATTCGAGATTAAGTCCCTAATCAACGATTAGATATGGCTTGATCCTTGTTACTTAGAACCTTCTCACCCATTTTATACTAATACACATTAATATTTTTATTTTCCTAAGTTTAGACTTAGGAACCCATTAAAAATATTAATTATTTTAATATCTCTTCATCCGGGCGGAATTTCTCCAAATGATTTCTAGGTCTTGGAGATCTCATGTGCCTTAGCCTCTCCACCAATTTTCATGGCTAGAGCACATCTGATGCTACAAAAAATCAACACTCCTTAGCGAAGAATGTACTCTAGCAATGCTTCACCATAGAAGCATCACATTAATCCTTCGCATCGGTCCTCTGTGTTGATGCTTGGCCTGCTGCCCCACATCCATTACACTGCTGCTTCCTATACTGTTGCCCATGACATTGCCACTGCCACTGCTAACCGCTGCACTGCAACTCAGTTACCGAGAAGTAAGTAATTGACTTCACCTAATCATTGACATCTTGGTCAGTTTGGAAGCCTCGTGATGCTGAATCTACCTCAGCTGCTATCATGTGCTCCCTTTGCTGCCACTGTGCTGCTATAAACTCTTTTGTGCCTCTCACACTGCTACAACCTCCACTGCGTTGCTACAGACGTCTGCACTCTAGCACTGCCTTGTCGCTCCATCACACCTTGCTCCAACCAACACTTGTCATCATGCTACTGTCGTTAAAGGCTCCCGTAGCCATATGTGATCCAAGAGTTTGGGCACCTCAGGGATCCTGCCCCTTGCATGTGGTTCTCCTGACTACAACTCGATGTCTCCCCACCTCTTCTCTAGAGGTGCATGAGCACTTATACCACAATCGTCATCAGTCTCGACATCCTTCTCCGCCTTTGTTGGAGCTGCCTTTGAATCAGAAGCTTCTCCCTTGCCTTTCTTCCTGGGGCACAGAGAGGCATAATGTCCCAGCTCCCCACAGTTGAAGCACTTGACCTTGGAGATGTCTTTCTTCTTCCTTTTCTGAACCCCCTGCTATCCCGCAGATGCTAGAGATGCATCCTCCTCTTCCTCTTTCTTGACTCGAACTCCCTTACCGCCACTCCCCGCCTTGGTCAACCTCCTGATCTCCTCCTGTCGTAGAGTTTCCCACATCTCCTCCCAACTAGGGAGAGTTGCTTTGCCCAAAATGCTTTGGACAAACGTCTCCCAATCCTCAGAGACTGCATTCAGTCCTAACCATAAACTCTAGATTCGGTGTAGACCCCATGGAAGTAAGCTGGTCATGAATTCCTTGCAATGTGAGAAGGAACGGATCTATCTCCTCTCCTTTCTGCATCTGATATGACCTCAGCTAATTCTCCAATATCATCTTCTGCTACATGGAAGAACCCTGGTACAAGGTGGTTAGGGTCTCCTACATTTCTCTTGCTGTGTTCTTCTCAACAATACGTGGTATGACATGATCTTTGACCCCGTCTAGAATCATGCATTTCACCTTTGCCTGAGGCTCCTCATACTTCTCATTTGCAGTTGGGTCAACTGGGACAACAACTGTTTTCAAGGCATAGTCCTTGATGCGATGCTTATCCAAGATTGTCAGGATCCTGGCCTTCTAGATGACAAAGTTGGAAGCCCCATCCAATCTATCCTGATCCCTCAATATGTTTACTGCCATCTCTGCTCTTCTCCACTAGACTCCCTCTGAGTCCTGATTTCCCTCCTGGAAATCCTCTTGCCAACTGTCGAATCACTCCTCTCCAATCCCCCTTTGTTGCTGCAACTCAGATCTGGATTTCTTGGCTAGAAATCCGTCGAGGTAGTGCTTCCCTCTACCTTGGTTCCGTCTCCTTAGACATTGTTCTGTACTTATTAAACCAGCGTCCCACCACTCCTTAAATCACAATCTGTACAACTCCCATAGCCCTGGAAATTGAAGAACCTGAGCCCTTCACACTCTGTGCAATCACGGTGTAGGTGGAATCTGCTCCTCTCGACCAAATGCATCAATCCTTCCTCTTGCCTCTTCAGCTCTGGAACAACGCTGTCTCTCGGGACAACTACTTCTCTGCTGCAAATTCTCAGATTTCTTCGGTTGGTGTCTTCAATCCTCTTTGATCTGCAATCCCTCTGATACCATGTGAAAATTTCTGAATCTAACACATTAGAAACACCTACTGCAATATCTGGTTTACTATCTCCTACTTGTTCTTTACATCAACAAGTTATTTAATAACATAAACATTGAAGTAAACACAATTGCAACCTTCACAAATATATAGATCAACAACTGAAATAAACTGAGACAACACAAGGGACACCATTATTTTTGGACAATTGTCCCCGGAAAAACCCAATTCGGGAAAACTGGTGCAACATATATGAGTGTTTTATTCTTAAGAAGATTTCTGAATACAACTAGGGTGCCAGAAATAGCTCACCCATCAAAGAATATCCTCGACAATAGTACCTCTATTTGGAGACAAATATTCCGGCAAGTCAGCAATTGGATTAACAATCCCATAGTGACTCCGATTGTGCCTTGTGCTGGACAATGAAAGCTGCTCCAAGTACTCCTCTAGAACTGCGTCACCCTTCCTCGGCTCTGCGTCAGCTGATCAGCTCCCAGTTTGCCCCACAGACTCTCCCAGCGCTGCCTCTGAAGCCCTCTTCAACCTCTACATTAGCCTTTTCGGTTTATGTGTCAGCCTCTATGGCTCTCTGTGTCCTATGTGCTGGCCTCAGCCTCCGTGTCAGCCCTCCTAGGCTTTGTGCTGCCTCTTCCGACACTTTGTTGCCTCTCTAATATGTATTCTTTAGTCTTGGATCGAAATCCCTTGCTGAACTATCCATTACTGCAACTGATCTCTAACTCGATTTCCTTAGCAAACCCAACCCCAAAAAATCGAATTCTTGATCTCTCTTGGTGTGTCTCCAATTGACCCTCAAGCATCCTCTTATACTTTTCCCGTTGACGATTCAACGGCCGAGATTAAATCCCTAATCAACGACTAAGATTAGATCTGGCTTGATCCTCGTCACTTAGAACTTTCTCACCCATTTTATATTAATACACATTAATATTTTTATTTTCCTAAGTTTAGACTTAGGAACCCATTAAAAATATTAATTATTTTAATATCTCTTTATCCAGGTGGAATTTCTCCAAATGATTTTTGGGTCTTGGAGATCTCATGTGCCTTAGCCTCTCCACCAATTTTCACGGTTAGAGCACATTCGATGCTACCAAAAATCAACATGAACCCTCTATGGTTTCATCAACAAAGTGGGTTGAGACTTGAGAGCCAATGAAACCGAGAAAAACTAGTAGAATAGGAAGAAAAAATTAGTGGATTTGACAATTGTGAACATTACCCATGACTTTCGAAGAAAATTATGGAAATAAACTATAAAAAAATGGATAATAGACTCACATATAGATTAGAAAAGCCAATAGAAAAAGTATTCAAGTTTGAGAAGAGGATTTTCAAAACTATACATATGTTGTATGCTCATTTGCATTATCTCTGTTTAGGAGTACAAAACTGTGGAAGAATGATCGAAAAATAGGTGAGTGATCCTTTTTGGACCATATTACCCAAAGGTACTTGCGTACAAAAATGTACGAAAGTACAGCTACAATGCATGTTCAGACATGCTCAGTATACTGAATCTCATCAGGTTAAATCTCTGAACTAGACTGATTTCCGATTTGCTTTAGAAAATGAGCTCTATATATTTTCTTTTTTTAGTAGGTTGTTATACCACATGAATGAAGGATGAACTTATTCTGAATTTAACAAGTTTAAACACCCTCTTGTATCTTATCTTTTGTACATGACGTTTTGTAATATGAGCATTGCTATCTCTTGGATTCTCAAAATTTTCGTATCTCCTCCAAGAGAATATCAGTCTCACTTGAACGATGTTTTAATACCGAGTCATTTCCCTTTTTAAACGATAACTAGTTACTATACATTGTTTTTTTAATATATTCTATATTCTTTGAAGTGGTATAACTACACTTTTGTACCAGTTTCTTATTGAATGATTTGTCAGACTTAATGATAACATTTGTTCACGGTGTCGTCTTTGGTTTTGAAATCTTGCAGATAAAGATTCCAGTGGAAAAATAGATTTGGATGAATTGAAGAGCTGTTTTCAGGAGTTGAATGTTTCTTTGACATATGAACAAATAAAAGAATTATATCATGAGTGTGATATGGATGAAAACAAAGGGATTGATTTCAAAGAGTTCATTGTGTTGCTTGCCTTTGTCCATCTTCTGGAAGACCAGTCTGACGCTGCTACAGTATCCATAAAGGATTCTAATTTTTTTAAAAGAAATTATGTTTGGTGTATGCTTACTGTACTTGGTTACACATAAAATTTTAATTTTCAAAAAATTATGAAATCACCATTTTTTTGTCATAATATTGTGATTCATTCCTTATGCAAAACTTTCACTTTTTATGGTGCCAATATTTGTTAGTAATTGCTAACTGAAGGATTTCATGGACAGCTTTTCTTAATTCGATTATCAGAAATCTGTACTGTTGCTCCACCTTCAGGAAGCTTTCAATACTATAGCAGACACATTTGTATTCTTTGACAAGGATAAGGATGGCTATGTTACTAAGAAAGAGATGGTTCAAACTCTAAATGAGGCTTCGCCAGTACAAGAGACTGCAGGCGACATAGCTGTTAAAAGATTTCGTGTGTTTTCTTGCTATGATGACTTCTTAACTGCAGTTGCTTATGTTTGTACAATCTTGTGAATTAGCAGCTTTTGATTGTACCCATATTAAATATTTTCATGGACGACTTTTGAAAACTGTGTCCTTACATAGCTGTTGTTTTTGGGCTTGTATACTTGCAGAAGAAATGGATTGGAACAGAAGTGGAAGAATAACTTTCAAAGAATTCCTTTTTGTATTCACAAATTGGGTGGGAGTTGAAGATGGTGAATGAGTAATCAGGTTGAAATCAAACTATGTACTTTCTTTCATCCAAAGTTCAAACTACCATTTAACATGTATCCTTTGGACCTGTAAATAAAAATAGCAATGGATTGTGGGTAAGCATCCCAGGTTTGCGGACCACTACACTTTTTTTTTAATGTAATCTCTTTCTCCAGTCTCCCAGGATATAAAGGCATATGTGAGACAATTCCTTGTTGAGACCTTGATTCAAGTAGATATTGCATTAGTTTTAAACCTTTTGGTCAGATGTATGACAGTTTAACTGGATTTTTTTTTTCTAAACAAGAATGGATGTTTTCTGTATTAGAAACATGTGGCAGCCTCACTGATCAGCATAATAAATTAATAATACAAAAAGAGAGACTGTCCATCAGTCTGTAGTTAAAAATTTTGACCAAAAATTTGCACAAAAAGATATGACTATTCTTCACAGAGGAAGTCCAAGAGTTTCTACTGTTATAAAGCCTAAAGAAGAGACCTAAAAAATTGGCCAACTCTGCAAAACATAATATGACCAAGGGTTTATTAAAAACATTCCTGCTATTTGCTTCCTTTTGCTCAGGTGTGAAGGGCTGAAGATCATGGTTCATTTCATCCACTTCTTGCTCAGGTGGGGAGGACTGAAGATGCTGATCCATTTTATCCACTTCTCCAGGCATCTGTAGATTCTTACTCCTTATTTTCATCTTCGTCTTAGCCAATAGACAATTGGTAATTTGAAGAGGCTGGCCATGGGTTCATAGTCAAACTGGCCACCTGGTGGTGCAAGGCTTGACATTCAGCCTCCAAGCTTTTAAACTGTCTTTTCTGTTGGAGCAAAGTTTCCACAACAACTACCGTCTCACTGCTATGGTTTTCCTCCTGACCATGGATTTTTGTTGTTGCTGTGAAAATAGAAGTTCTATTATCTGCAATTATTTCCTTATGTCTTCTTACTGCCCATTCACATCAGTTCTCTCACGTGGGACATTGTCCCGGGTGGATATGATTCTTCATACAGTCCCAATTCCAGAGGACCCAGGCCCAAGTTCCCTGATACCAGACTCTTTATGATGCTGCCAGACCCACAGCCAGAGCACACAAGCAATCCCCCAATGCCAAACCACACAACAGAGAATTCACAAGGGAGGGAAACAATTAAACTGTTCACATTCCCAATAAAGCAACATCTGAAACCGTTCCACAAATGCACAAAGTACATGATAGACAAGGATAAAAGCATTACCACATCAAAAAAGAGACCAGGGAATGCTGGAAAACAAAAGGGTCTGAAGATGCACAGAGAGATCACCTTTACCATGAACCAATCACTTCAACCTGAAACTGTCGTGCACGAACTGGGGGTGCAGCCAGAGACATCACTACCACAAAGAAAATGGCCTGAAAATGCTTTTAGGCACGGGGATGGAAAATGCCCAGATCCCCCAGACTAAGCCCCATCATCCCACCTTCACCTGGATAAACTATAAACCTGAATTGAAATGCCTGCTTGCTCATAATGGCTAAAGTGCGTGGAAGTACAAGAGACGGGATGGCCATTGAACACCATCCACTGTTTCTTGAATGCATGTGGCACTTGAACATGAAATGGGAGTGAATACAACACCTTAGATTAAACGTTAAACAAATTAGTATGGGATTGGGGAGAAGGATACCCCTTTTACATTCAAGGTTCCACAATCTAAGCGAGAGGCTTCATTAGCCAATTGATCAGCTTGATGATTCCTATCCATTAAAACATGAAAGAACTCTATGTGAGAGGCTTCAGTAGCCGATTGTTCAGTTTGATGATTCCTATTCTTTAAAACATGAAAGAACTCTTGTTGAAAAACACTGGAAAATGATAGCCTTGCTAAATGGGCATCTAACGAGGAAGAGTAACAAAAGTTTGATGACTATTACTGCATCTCTAATAACAATTAACTCTCTTATCCACCTTGGATCCAGAATCCTTAGCCCTTGATAGACGGCTAATGCCTCCACCTGGTTGTTTGTTGCTTCATCCAATCTCCATTTAAATCTCACTTCTTGATTTTCTTCAGAATTAGAGATAATATCCCTGTCACCGCTAATAGTTTAATGAGAATTATACATGAAACTTTTGTTCTTTGAATACATGACATAATACAAACATTCTTTATACCGTTGATGTCTCTAGCTTGACCACAGTTTGACCAACCTGTTTATGGGCTGTTTGACTGAGGTTGACCGATTTTCTGGGTAGTAGCAGAAGGCCAGATTTTGGCATGTTTTGACCACGAGTTTATTTGGTCTGGGTTGACCAAGTTTGGCTTCTGAATATCAAATTGTACTTTTGTTGAACTGAACAATTTCTTCTAAGAAAAGGTTGTTAGGTTTTTCCCGTGGTGGGTTTTCCCGGGGTAAATTTGTGTCTCTTTTGTGCTTGACTGTGTCTTTATGATCCTACTGTCAATATTGCATTACTGTTGAGATTTTCTATATATAATTGCTTAATGATGTATGTGACATAAGATAGAAATCACTGTAAAGTAATTATCAGAATAGATCATATTCTCTTAAGAAAATCAACATGGTATCAGAGCCTATGTGAAAGAGAAGCCATTAAAGAGTACAAGAAAGCCAAATTTTTGTGGTAAAAGGGACTGATAAAGATATCCAAACCCTAGAGAAGGCTGGTATCTATGACCAAGTCTGGTCAGCCCTAAAAGAAGAATCTGAAGAAGACTGAGACATCTCTTCTGGAACAAGCTTGGAGTATTGATTGGCAATCTGATATAGGACATTTTTGAAGATTTTTTTGTCAGAGAATTAACCTTGGGCCTGATTGAACTCTACATTGAAAATTGGTAAGATTTTTGAGCCTACTTCTATCTTTTGTTTGTGGCATTGCTGGGCAGAATTTCGTCCCTTCTGAGGCCCCATTAAAAGTCTGTCTGAGGCCCTAAACGAAGTCATTTCAAGACTCTATTTCAAGGCAGATCCAAGACAACTCTCTGAGGCCTGTTTCAGCCCTTTTTGAGGCAGCTCGTTCACCCTTGGAACAGTCTTCCTGAGGCAGTATGAACCTGAGATTTCTGAGCCCCCTCCTGAAGCTGATTATGATTTCTGATGCCTAACCAGTGGCCTTTCTAAGACTGATTTCAAGCCTTTTCCTAAGGCAGAATTCGAGTTGTATTCTAGGGAATTTTTTGTGGCTAATTTGATACTAATTCGAGATTGAGTATAGGGTTGAACAATATCCTAGAAAGTTGAGTTGCAGAATCAAGAGTGTGGTCACTAATAAGGTCTAGTTCAAGACAAGATAAGACCTGCTAAAAGGCGCTGAACTGAAGCTGTTGCTTTAAATTGCAGAAGTAAATTGTTGCCATGAACCTTGTACTACTGTTTAAATATGGGTCCTTGACAAGTATAGAAGATGCCTTGTATTGGCTAAGATATATTTCTAGGGTCGTGCCAGAACAGATTGGTATATAGCCAAGTTTTCTTTCAAGCATTTAATTTGATTTGATTCAAGAAAGTTACTCTAGAGCTAGAGGGAGCTGAGGAGAAAAGGGTCTCTCATATAAAGCAAGAAAAGTCATAACACTTGTGCTAAAGTATGAGCGCTTCTTGGAAGAGCTGTTAGACCTGTAAATCATAGAAAAGACTTGAAGGTTATGAAAGCCCTAGGGTTTGTGGACAAAACCATAGAGCTAGACCTAGAGTGTTAAAAATTAATGAATCTGATGAATGCAGAAACCCTAGCTCAGACAATGCATATATGGAAGGAAAGGAAAGCTACATGCATTAGTAGCTGTCAACCTGATGATGAGGATGAAGGCAAGGGTCAAGAGGGGGTTTACAATTCCCTACAATCCTCAG
The DNA here is from genome assembly GCA_000404065.3 of Pinus taeda. Lineage (NCBI taxonomy): Eukaryota > Viridiplantae > Streptophyta > Pinopsida > Pinales > Pinaceae > Pinus > Pinus taeda. The sequence continues at coordinate 386,994 of APFE030806147.1, read as the reverse complement.
ATGAAAAGATAAGTATGTAATATCTTTCTTCCTTGATTATTATTTTTATTGTTACTTTATTATTGGTCAATATCTTGTCTTTGTATCTTTTGCTTGGTTATAATCATTTCTTTCATGGCCTCCTAATGAGGTTTGCAAGTATGTCATGAAGGCTTCCAAGGCTCTAGCAGTAGATGAAAGCAATGGGAAGAACAAAGCAAATTTGTGGCAAGAGGATTCTCCTAGGATCAAGCATAAACTCAACTAGAGTCATTTGTGTTCAAAAGGGAGAAATTGTACTGACATCTAGAACTGTCCTAGATGATCAAAAGAACTCCTAGTTCAGAGGGAGCAAGAAGGCTAGCAAGTTTGAAGGATGCCATGATGGAGGAAATTGTGACGAGACTTGAAAGGAAGTCAGTGGTGACTTCCAAGTTGATCTGTACAAGATCAAGCATGCAACATAGATAAGTATAAAGTGAGATTCATGAGAGTTCCACCAGAAAGAGCGAGAGGACTATGAGGAGACAATTGCTCTAGTTGCCAGGGATCACTTCTGTTAGAATTATTATTTCTGTTGTTTTTGTCATGGATTGAAGGTTATATAAGATGGATGTAAAGATTGCTTTCCTCAATAGAGTGATTGAGGAAGAAGTGTACATAGAACAATCTCAAGGGATTTGAGGTAAATGAGGAGTCTCATGTTTGCAGATTGAAGAAAGCTTTATACAAACCTTAAGCATGAATATCTGATGAGTCTTGGTTGACCTAGTTATTATATGACTTGTTTCTGACGGGAGTAGAAGGACTCATGACAAAGAGAGCAGCAGTGTCAAGAGGATTTGCTTCCATGATAGAGGGAGTAGTCGAGCTTTGCTTTAGCGTCAGAGGGAGTTGACCTTTGAGTTCGAGATGAAGGATATAGGCTTGATGCATTACTTCCCTAGTCAAGAGAAGCATACTGTTGAGATACATAAGACATAAGAGATTTGGGATGATGGACTACAAGTCCATGGCCACTCCCATGGTGACCAATCATTAATAATTAATAATTAATAATGATTAGGTATTGAGGAGGCATGTCTCAAAAGACATGATTGTTCATGAATGGGCACTTTCCTTGGTATATAAGCATGTCCTCATTTGTAATCAACATATCTCATATCACTTGTATTCAAACATTCTTACATAAATATATTATTCATCCCATCATGGACATTTTTGTATTCCATATATTCTTCATATTCAGATGCGTACATGAAATTTATTTGTTACATTGGTATTAGAGCCACGTTCTCCGGTCCCGACCATTGGTCAAGCTTTTACCCCATACTCAAAGATTTTGGAGTTTCTCCTATAGCGTGATAGTCGGTCCAATTTTGGCCTTTGACAATAAAAAATTGAAGTTGACGAGAATATATATATATATATGTGAAAATTCTATCACTGCAGCAACTAATTTATTTTTTCTACTTATTCCACAATAAGTTATTTATGAAATTACTTCAATAAACATTAAAATAAATATTGCTGAAGATATCACACCGTAATACAGAAACAAACATATGCACAAACATTAACGCATTGACATAGATATTTTTGACAACAGTCCCCGGAAAACCCAATGTGGGAAAACCAATGCAGCAAGGGAGAATTTTATTATCCAACAATTCTTCTATACAACAGGGTGCCAAATTGGCTTACCCACAAAGAGAAATAATTCTCCAGCACTTCTCCCAATCCCAGCGTCAGCCCGACTGACCTCTATGTGGCTCTCAAACCCTCTGCGTCAGCCCCTGCTTGTCTGTGTCAGCCCTGGGCCTCTCTACGTCACTCAGGTAGGCCCAACAAGTGATTGCGTAGTCTTCTGCTACCTCTGCGTCTGCCTCTCCTGCCTCAGTGCTAATCTCTAGTGGCTAATCCCGCCTCTCTGCTCCGTACTTGCTGCCTCCTGATTGCTCACCAAACCACTGGTTCAATTTCTCAGCTAACTCGCTCCAAAAATCGAACTAACTAGTCTCCCTCAGTGTGTTCTCCAAGTGACCCTCAAGCCTCCTTTTATACTTTTCTCGTTGACAAATCAATGACCGAGATTAAGTCCCTAATCAACGGCTAAGATCAAGATCCATGACTTTTAGACCATTCTAACACAGTTTTATGTTAATACACATTAATATTTTATTTTCCTTAAGTTTAGAATTAGGGACTCCATTAAGAATATTAATTATTTTAATATCTTCCAAACTGTTTAGAATCTGCCCAAACCCTTTTTGGGTATTGGAGATCTCATGTGCCTTAGCCTCTCCACCAATTTTCGTAGCTAGAGCACATCCGATGCTACCCCAAATCAACACTCCCTCTTAGCGAGGACTGTGCTCTAGTAATACTCCTCACTGAGTATCACCTTGATCATCCGACATCGGTCCTTGTGCTGATGCTAAGCCTCCCTGCCCAACATCTTCTGCACTGCTACCCATGGCTCTGCTACTGCCACTGTTGCATCTGTATGACAACTCCCTCTGCATCTATGCTGCTGCTGGTCCTTTCTCCCAACACTGCATCCGCATTGCAACTCCCTTTGCGTCCTTGCAGTTATCACTCCCATTTCTGCTACTGAAACGGGTTCTTTACCATCCCCATATTTTCCCTGAAGTAGTCAAATTTTGTCCTTCCAAGGGCCTTGGTGAGGATGTCCACCACATGTTCTCCTGTAGGAGTGTAGCTCAACTGTACAACTCCTCGTTGGACATAGTCCCTGTCAAAGTGACATCGGGTATCAATATGCTTTGACCTATCATGAAACACTGGATTCTTAGAGGGCTTGATGCAATTCTGATTATCACACATGATCTTGGTTGCCTCCATACTTCTTCTAAATAGGTTCACAAGTAGTTTTCTAAGCCATATGGCCTCACATGAAGCTGTGATTTCCACCATATATTCTACCTCGATGAGCTCAGAGCCACGGATTTCTGTTTCCTACTAGACCAGGAGGTCATTCTTGATCCAATGTTGAAACAGTACCTAGAGGTACTTTTCCGATCCACTGAACTTCCTACCCATTTTGCATCAGTAAATCCACTCAATATGATATCCTTACTCCTGGTGTACAAGATTCCATAATCGACTGTTCCCTGTAAATACCTGAGAACATGTTTCGCTGTTGCCCAGTGCGCCCTCTTCTGTTCCACCATGAACTGACTGAGGTTGTTGACAGAGTAGTAAATGTTTAGCCTCGTATTGACCAAATACATCAGGGACCCTCTGAGCTGCTTGTATAGGGTGGGATTGACATCCTTGTCTTCTGATGCATCAATTTTTCTTCCAGTTGGTGATCATTGGCATAGCCATAGGTCTACAATCCTCCATCCCGAATCTTTTCAGGATTTCTCTAGCATATCTCCCTTGCCCAAGGAAGATTTCTCCCTTCTACTGCCAAACTTCCAACCCTAGGAAGTAGTGCATTCGTACCAAATCCTTCATATCGAATTCTGTGGCTAGATTTTTCTTGCAGTCCCCAATGAGTCTGAATGATCCTATCAGAAAGAGATCATCCACATACAATACTAAGATTAGCAGTTCGTTCTCTACAACCAGATAGTAGAGATTCAGATCCACGTCCCTCTTGACAAACCCCATTTTCTGCAAGTAGCCATCTATTCAACCATACCATGCTCTCGATGCCTGTTTCAGCCCATATAAGGCTTTCTTCAATCTGCATACATGAGACTTCTTCTCATGAGTTTCAAAGCCCTCTGGTTGTTCAATGTATACCTCCTCTTCTATTACCCTGTTCAGAAATGTGATTTTGACATCATCTGATGGATCTCCCATCCCATCTGGGCTGCAAGAGATATCACGGTCCTAATAGATGTATACCTCGCTACCGGGGCGAAGGTCTCCTCATAGTCAATCCCTTCCTTTTGAGCATACTTCATAGCCACAAACTTGGCTTTGTATTTCTCAACATTGCCATCTGCAGCGTATTTGATCTTGTAGATCCATCTTGAACCTACCACTGATATGTCTTGAGGTCTTGGCACCACCTCCTAGACATCATTTACCATTTTGGAGTTGTATTCCTCTACCATCGCATCTAGCCAACCCTGATGTTGAGATGCCTCCTTGAAACTGGCAGGCTATCCATCGTGAGCTACTAATTCCTGATATCTATCTGGCTTTTTTCGGTCCCTCTTATTGTTTATTGGCACACTGATGAAGTTCTCTGCATCATCTCGTAGAATCTGACGAAGTTCCCTGCGAGTTCTTCCTCTGCCGGCAGGTGCTTCTGTTTGCTCCTCCTCATCTTGAGAATCTTCCTATCCTAAGGAAGAATTCTTTACTTCTGTTGGTTGAAGAGGCTTAACCAATGACTCCTCTTTCCACTGTTCCTCGGAAGGCATCTCGCGAGATCTTTTGAAAGCCCTATCCTATATGAACTTTACATCTCGTCGTACTACTACCTTCCTGCTCCCTGGAAGATAGATTCTGTATGCCTTAGCGTTCTCGCTATATCCTACCAGATATCCCTTTTCTGCAGTCTGATCCAGTTTCTTCCTCTTTTCTTTGGGTATGCGGCAATATGCTAGACTCCCAAATATTTTGAAATGACTAACTTCAGATGTCTTCCCTGTGAAGACTTTCTCTGGAGTAATCTTACCCACTGCCCAATGAGGAGTCCTGTTCTGAACATAGACTGCTGTGTGCATGCTTTTGCCCACATGAATTTTGGCATATCCTGATCATACATCATGGCCCTAGCTGCTTCTACAATAGTCCTGTTCTTTCTTTCTGCTACCCCATTCTGCTTTGGATTATATGGATTTGTCCACTCTCTTCTGATGCCCTCCTTAACACAAAAATCAGTGAAGTTTTTATCGACATATTCTCCACCATTATCTGAGTGTAAAACTTTTATTTTCTTCCCAGCCAGATTCTCCACTAGAGCCTTGAACTCCTTGAATTGACAAAAACCCTCATCCTTGGTTTTTAGAAAATAAATGCAAGTTTTCCTTGAGTGGTCATCAATGAAGGTAAGGAAATACTCAGCACCACTGAGAACTTTGACAGACATAGGTCCGCAAATATTAGAGTGTATCAATCCTAGTACACTCTTGGCCCTGTGTTTGCTCCTAGGAAACGCTGCCTTGGCATACTTTCCTGGAACACATCCCCTGCATACATCATCTCGTTCTATTCTCAGATCCAAAACTCCTGTTATAGTTCTCCTTAGAATTCTCAGAGCTCCATGGTGCAAGTGACCCATTCTTCTATGCCATAGTTCGTTCAAGTCCTTGTCTCCATGACTACCTATTAGTGCCATTGGTGATTCTAGTTGCAATCTATACAACCGATTACTTTTGATCTCAATCCACACTTTCTTTTTCCAGCTCGAGTGTTTGACGTATACCTTCTCCTTGATGAAGTAGACGTCATAGCCCTTGCCTTGTAGTTGCAACATGGAAAGTAAGTTCATCCCCAATCCTGGTACATGTAGTACATTTGTAGCACGAAACTCTTCTCTCAATTCTGTTTGAAAAACTATGGTACCCTTCCCTACTGGAGTACAACTTGCCTTGTTCCCCATGGTGATCTGAAAGTTCATCTTCTCTTCTCGATATTCTAAGAAACACTCCCTAATTCCCGTCATATGCCACGAAGCTCCACTTTCTATATACCATACTTCTGATGATGTAGCACTAGTCATACACGCCACTTCCCTGGATGGCTCTACATCGTGGTCTCGACTCATAACTGATTTTCCCTTTCTGTCTTTAATGAACTGGTTCTGATACCATGTGAAAATTCTATCACTACAACAACTAATTTATTTTTCCTACTTATTCCATAATAATTTATTTATGAATTACTTCAATAAACATTAAAATAAACACTGCTAAAGATATCATACTGTAATACAGAAACAAACATATGCACAAGCATTAACACATTGACACAAATATTTTGGACAATAGTCCCCGGAAAAACCCAATGTGGAAAAACCGATGCAGCAAGGGAGGATTTTATTATTCAGCAATTCTTCTATACAACAGGGTGTCAAACTGGCCTACCCACAGAGAGAAATAATTCTCCAGCATTTATCCCAATCCCAACGTCAGCCCGACTGACCTTTGTGTGGCTCTTAAATCCTCTGCATTAGCCCTGGGCCTCTCTGCGTCACTCATGCAAGCCTAGTAAGTGACTGCACAATCTTCTGTTGCCTTTGCATTTGCCTGAAAAGCCTTGTGTCTTCCTCTCCTGCCTCAACGCTGATCTCTAGTGGCTAATCCGACCTCTTTGCTCTGTACTTGCTGCCTCCTGACTACTCACTAGACCACTGGTTCAATTTCTCATCTAACCCCGCTCCAGAAATTGAATTGACTTGTCTCCCTCAATGTGTTTTCAAAGTAGCCTCCTCTTATATTTTTCTCGTTGACAAATCAATAGGTGAGATTAAGTCTCTAATCAACGGCTAAGATTAGATCTGGCTTGATCCATGACTTTTGGATCATTTTAACACAATTTTATATTAATACACATTAATATTTTATTTTCCTTAAGTTTAGACTTAGGGACTCCATTAAAAATATTAATTATTTTAATATCTCCCCAAATTGTTTAGAATCTGCCCAAACCTTTTTTGGGTATTGGAAGATCTCATGTGTCTTAGCCTCTCCACCAATTTTCGGGCTAGAGCACATCCAATGTTAACCCCAAATCAACAATATATTATATATATAATATATATATATATAAATATTATAATATATATATATATATATATATATATATATATATATATTGATTAAAAAGAGAGAAAATAAAATTTTAAAAAGGAATTTATTAAAGAAATGAAAAAAATAAATTAAAATAAACAAAACAGTGAAAAAAAAATAAAAAATAAAAATTGTTGCATAGCCGCCGACTGTAGCTATACGTGGCATCCCACTGCAATGAACCACAGATCCAGCAACTACGACCGTCACTTTGTCACCAACTAGCGACACCACCTAAAAATTGAGTCGTTTCATGAAAAGCAACCAATCACAGCCACAAATGACTTGCTATTAATCCCCAAATGGAAGAAACTCCAATTCGAATTTGAAGGTATTTAAAGATCGTTCAATTTGAAGGGATTCACAACGGCCTTATCAAAGAGCCTTTGCCTATACCTGAATTGCTGGTTGAAAAAGCCCATCCGTTCATATCAATGAAAGAAATAAGTAGCGAGAACTGCCTTTCGAAGAGAGCCATCCTTCAAAAAGAGTTGCCAATTCAGTGGGCACCACATAATAATAGGTTTATCACTTTATTGCTGTAGTTACTCATTGACATCTAATGTGTGCGCCTAAGTAATCTCCAAATTGGTCCGCAATGTTTCATAAACAATAATTATAATTATTTCCACCAAAAATACATTTACATGTTAAGTTGTCGACCTGTGAAATATATCTCAAGGTCAAACTTATATTTAAAAAGAAAAGAAATTCGAATTAGTATACAAGAGTCACACAACTGGGTATTAGGCCGAAGCATTCTACAATGGCTCATGGTATCACCTTGAGACATATTGTTGAAAAGGTTTGGGAGGACAAAGAAGAAGCATTATGTTGCTTTGTTGACTTCAAAAAGGCATTTGACACAGTCCCTAGAGATAAGTTGTGCCGTAGAATGGAAGAACTTGAAATTCCTTTGCATTATAGTGCTGTTGTCCATAGACTTTATAAAGAGGTGAAAGTCAAAATTAGAACCTCAGCAGGTATTTCAGAAAGCTTTGGAAGTGACATTGGAGTCAAGCAAGGTTGCCCTCTATCTCCTACTCTTTTTGGCTTATATATTGATAAACTAGAAGAGTGTATAAATCTACAAGGTGGAGATGGTGTTTGGTTGGGGGTGTTTGTGATAAAGTTTCTTTTATATGCGGTTGATCTTGTATTGATTTCTAAATAAGCCCATGGATTGCAAATGTACCTATATGCCCTTGAGCATTTTCGTAGAGATGTGGGGATGCAAGTCAATAGTAGTAAGACCAAAATACCGATTTTCTCTAATAAAAGGAAGTAGAGCCAACATATGTTCTTCTTTGAAGGCAACATTCTTGAAGAAGTGAATGAGTACAAGTACCTCGGGATTGATTTCAACAACAAACTTAATTGGGAGGACTATGGAAAGAAGAGAATTTTAGGAGGGTGGAAAGCATTGTATGCTCTTCAAAACAAATGTAGAGAAGCAGAGTAATGGGATTGGAAAATGACTAAAACACTTTTTGGACTCCTAGTTTGTCCAGTGATGCTATATGGGCGTGAATTGTGGGCTAGCAGCATCCTTGTCTCAAAATGGAAACAAATTGAGAAAATCCAAAAATGCTTGATCATGAGCAAGTTCAAAATAAAAAATTATGTATCTTATGAGATAATGTTGAGTGAAATAGGAGCAACTCCCATCGAAGCAATTGCTATGGTGCGGCTCATAAGATATCTAAAAATAATTGAGAAAATGGGAGTAGGTAGATTGCATATTGTTATCTTCAATGAAGGCATGAGTGAAAGAAAGAAAACATGGATGAAACAAAACTACATATGGATGCAAAAATGGAATATCTACCTCAATGCCTGTCCCACAAATAGCAAGGAGCTAAAGGATTTTGTTATTGAGAAGTTTCATAAATGGGTATGGGGGAAAGAGTTGGGTAGAAAGAAGAAGATTACATTGAGGAATTCAACCCTACATGTGATCTACAACAAAAAGAGTTCATTGGAGCTAGCATTCCATGGAGGGCAAAGGTTCTTATTGCTAAATTAAGAACCAACTTGCATCAACTTCAGTGTGAAACAAGATGGTGGAAAAGGCCTAAAGAAGCTTGGGAAGAACGTGTGTGTACATTTTGCACGTCTAGGGCAGTGGAATCGGAAAAAAAATTCATTTTGGAATGTGATGCATTCAAAGACATCAGAGAAAGTTATGGGAATATGCTAGCATTGGTTTCTTGGTAGTCTTTTAGTGAGGGGATTGTTGGAAAATTGGGTCAGCTCATCATCAATTTGAACAAGAAAAAGATTGAATTGCCAAAAGATGAAAAGCAGAGAACTAATAGTCCCATAGACTACTTTTAGTCTTGTGGACGTTAAAATATCATTTCGTATCATTTCATTTCAATTAATACAAACGTTTTGACCACTCAACGCTGAAGAGGAAGTGCTGCTAGTCGAAGATGTGTCCTAGAAATAGAATAATTTACTTGGGTAAGTTTATATTTAAAAAAATGAAGATATTATTAAAAACAAGATATGTAAAAGAAATATGGGAGATTTGAAACAAATATTTGGAAAAATTACAAGGAATCTTAAAAAGTGAGGAAGTTAAAAAATAAATCGTAGCTTCATTAATTATAGGCTATCATAAAATATTAAAGTACCTTTTAGGGAATAATTTTTTTAGAAGGTATTAAAATATTTAAACTATAACATGGTAAGTTAATTTTAAAATAAAAAATATAAATATCCAAGTCATAAAGGTATTAAAAAAAGTGAAGAAATGACGAAAGATGAGTTTTGTAAAGAAGTCAATATTTTTTACTAGATGCCCATTTTGTAAAACAGAAATTGGCATAAAAAATGTGAAATATGTTGTCCAATATGTGGGGAATGATTTAGTACAGAAGAACATGAAAATAATGAGCAAATGCAAATGAAAATATTAGAGGAAGAAATCACAAAGCTTGAACATAAAATCGGGGTATCATAAAAGAAACATAAAGATCTCGAAGATATGTTTTACAACATGTCAAAAGAAAAAGAATTAGAAAGTTTGCGTTTGAGGGACCATAGTAAAAAATTACTTGCGGAAGTCAAGAAGTCCAAAGATACAAAAAATAAATTAGAAGAATAAAATGAATGTTTCAAAAATAAATTCAATGAGAATCTATCAAAAAAGGAAGAAGAATTTTTGTGATTAAAAACACTTAATCAAAGGTTAATAAAACAAATCAGAGATTTAAAAGATGAAAAGTTTGAACGTCAAAACGCTGAAAATAAGGTTGATTAATCTGAAGTTGAAGAACTCTCACATCTTAGAAATCATAATCAAAGTCTACTCACTCAATTAAGAAAGTTAAAAATGATAAGAAATTATTGAAAAACAAATTAGAAGAACTTATCATGAAGGGAGTGTCGAAGTCTTTAGACGTAACAATTCAAGTTGAAGAAAAATGAATGAATATTGATCTAGTCAATATCACAACTCAAGACGATGAAAATTAGTTGAAGTGAAAACATATTCAGATGTTGCAGTTCAGATGATGAAAATTCCAAGTGAAGATTCTATAACCAACTCAACAACATTGGTACCTGAAGTAAATCAAGAAATTGCCACACAAATGATAAGGGAAAATCAAATCACAAGGATGTTGAGAAATCCAGGGGTAGCTAGATTAGATGATTTCCCTTACTTTGATAACTGCTTGTGATATGTTTTGCTTAACGTGATTAACTTCTTCTTTCAATTGATTATAATTAGTGTTCTTATCATCAATCAACTACCAAAACAGTAAAGAACAATGAAACAAGAGGAAGTTGTTGATCTAGATTGTCATTGATGTCAATATGGCAATATTCCGGATACCAAATGATGATGTGAAGCCAAGCAGAGTAGATCCGTGAAGCAATAGGAGCAAAAAGCCAAAGAGGAGAAGCCATCGTGAAGCCAAAGAGTAAGAGGAAGAGTTCATCAGAAGCCATCAAAGAAGAGCTATTAGAGTAGTGTATCGGAAGTCATAGGAGTGAAGAGAAACCACAAGAGTGGTAAGCCAAGACAAAGCAGATTTATCGCATATGCCAAGAGTAAAAGCAATAACGGAGGAAGGAAGAAACCATGGAAACTTCGGCGGGTTCTATTATATGCCACTGCGTAAAACCCGAATTGTGATAAAAGGTGCAGACTTGATCGCTCCATTATAATAAGCCCTAAAGAAACATCGCATCCATCATATTAGAACCTTCATATCATAAGACTTAAAAGGATGTAATGTTAAAACACCGATTGCGATATTACTGCGGACCCGACGACACCACTATAATATGACTCAATGTGATATTGCATTCGTCACATAATCACAAACCATAAAGTTTATTATGTATCACCGCCCAAAATCTGCGATTGTGATATATATACGGACTTGCGGGACCATTACAATTCACGTTAAAGAAACATTGCATCCGCCTATCAGAATTGTCATATCGCAAAGTCTTAGAGGATGTCACACCGTCGATTGCGATAAGGGCATGGACCCCAAACTGCCGATTGCAATGGAGCTGTGGATCTGACGGACCTATTGACGATTGTTTAATGTTATATTGTGTCTGCTTCATCGGCAGTATGAGTATCGAATATGTTACATTGATAATGTTAAAGGTTGCGATTGCGGGACCTCTGAAAGTTGCGATTGCGATTGATGACGTGGATGTGGGACCTCATTGGGTACGGTCTCTCCTATGAAATTTTCTGTAAATAAAACAAATCTATGATATAATTGAATGAAACACTGTTCGATATAGTTTAATATGCAAGTCGATCTCCTCCCAATGAACGTGTCCTTTGGGTAATAGTAAAACCCGTATAAACACAAGCTAAATGCCTTCATCTCAAACATTGATCTCGGGCATCAAAAAAGAGAACAAGGAAAGTCAACAACTCGTGAACTTGAAGAAACAAAGGAAGCCGAAGGTCTAGTAAGCGCCGAAGGTGCAGCAAAAGCCGAAGGTTGAGAGAAGAAAGGAAGCTGAAGACAGAGCGGGAGGACAATTTTTTGACCTGATTCGTCTTGGAAGGTTTGGGCCTGAAGTGAAGCCATAGCATAGACAACAACCTGTTGCAAAGACTACAAGGACAGGGTTTGGTAAAGAAGTCCTTGGAAGCAGTATAATACAATGAAATTGTTCTTGACAAAGTAAATATATAGGGTCGGAGCCCTTGGGGTTGGTGCCTCATAATTGGTAGGATTGGTGTCCTTGGATTTGGTGCTCCTAAATTCAAGATTGGTGCCTTGGTAAGATAAGGTCAGAGCCCTAGAGGTTGGAGCCTCATTAAAGTCCAAGTCGGTGCTTGGAAAAATTCATCAGATATTGTACTCAATATTTTTCTATATTTTAATAAAATAATTTCTTTGATTAAAATTGTAAAGAATCTAAACTGGTAATAATAACAATTGAAAAGAGATATTGATTCACCCCCCTCTCAGTGTTTCCAAAAATTGGTATCAGAGCTAGCTTCTTCAGAATCAGCCTAACAGTTGGAAGAAGGATTCTTAGTTACAACGAAGAATCAAGAAATGACAGGAAGGCTTCCCTTGTTCGATGATACTAATTTTGGTTTTTGGAATAAGAGAATGTCTTACTACTTAATGTTCCCTAGACTAGAAGTTTGGAACGCTGTTTTGAATGGGTACAATGCCCCTCCCACTCTTCCTACTGATCAAGATGAAAGGAAAGCATGCATTGCCAATGCCAAAGCTCTAAATTCCATTACCAGTGGAATCACTGCTTCTGAGTTTACGAAAGTCTTGAATTGTGACTTGGCCAAAGAAGTATGGGATAAGCTGGTTAGCTTATATGATGGGGACTCCAAGGTTAAAGGCAAAGCTTCAAACTCATAGGACGCAGTTCAAAAGTTTGAAAATGGATGATGAAGAAGATATTGCATCATACTTCCTCCGAGTAGCTGAAGTAGTCTACTCTCTTAAAGCATTAGGAGAAAATATCGAAGAAAGCATTGTTGTTCAAAAAGTCTTCAGATCTCTCCCAGACAGATTTGACTCCAAAATAAGTGCTATATAAGAAATGAAGGACCTAGACACTCTCAAGATGGATGAACTTCATGGATTCCTCATTGCCTATGAGATGAGAAAAGGAATCCCAAGTTCCAAAGATGCAGCATTCAAGGCCTCAAAATAAAAAAAGGGGGAAAGGATGGAAAAATAGCAGTGATGACTCCGATGTTTAATCTAAATTGACACAATTTGTATGAACGCTGAAGAAAGGATCCAAGCTAAAAGGTAAGCATCCTTTTATTTGTTTCAGATGTGGAGGAATAGGTCATTATGCTGCAAAATGTCCTCATAAGCATGACAGTGATGATGGGGAAGGTTCAAAAGGGAGGATATACAAAAAGAAAGGATTTACTAAGAAGATTTTCCTTTCTAAACAAGATGAATCTAATGAGGATGAATATGTGGTCATAAAAAAGAAATCATCCAAAGGAAGTAATGATGAATCAGATGAAGAAAATGACTATGTTGGAAGCAAGGAAGTACTATTTATGGCATTAATTGAAGATGATGAGTCAAGACAGGAAAACGAAGAAGATACAAACAAATTAATAATTAGTTCCATTGAAGAAAATAAAAAGTTACGAAAGAAGGTCATCTCACTTAAAACAGATAAAGAGGAAGCTAAAAGAAGGGAGGATGTGATATATGAAAGACATGAAGCTGAAATAATATCTCTCAAGAAAGAATTAGAAAAAATCAAAAGAAGTTGGCAAAGTGCTCAAACACTTGATCACATTTTCAACACCCAGAAATCTCAAATTGACAAGTCCAAGATTGGTTTTAAAGAAGAATCATCAAGTGCTAAGGATAATGCAAGAAGCTATGCCGACATACTTTGTAGCAATCCAAAAGAAGAAAAATCATCTCATCAAAGCCTCGACTCAAATCCAAAGAATGAAGAAAGAGCAACTCCAAGAAAGAAGGTTTATTCAAATCATGGCTATTATAATAGGTACCAAACTATCTTTCCTGGGCATTGTTATTATTGTAAAAATTTTGGTCATCAAGCTAAATATTACATGGGTCATACGAATGAAGCACCAAGATTGAAGGAACAAACAAACAAACTATCTAGTCTCAGAGGGGAAGGAAAAATCAAGATCTTCAACTCTTTTGATCCTTTGGCCAAATTTGATCCAATTTGCTCATTATGTAATGATAATGGACATAACGAACAAAATTCCCCCCTCAAAAATAGAGAAACAAAAGATGAAAATCCCAATACAGATAAATGTGGTCTAGCTCTATGTGCTCTAGTGAGGAAAATATTTGGTTTGTGGATAGTGGGTGCTTTAAACATATGACATGTGACATAAAGAAGTTTGTCTCATTAAACAAAAAGGAAGGAAATGTATCCTTTGGGAGTGGGTTTGCCAAAATTGTTGGAAAAGGAATCGTTACCCTTATTAATGGAAAAGGAAAGGCTCAAAATTCTTTGCTGGTAGATGGATTCAAACACAATCTCTTGAGTGTTAGCCAAATCTGTGATCAAGGACATAATGTTGTCTTCAGCACTAAAAATTGTGAAAGAAGGAACTCTTCCTTAAGAGAACTTATGGTGAAAGGAGTTAGAACATCATATAACATCTACATTTTGAACAAAATTCAAGAAGATAAATGTTATCTAAGTCAAACAAATGAAAGTTGGTTGTGGCATAAGCGACTGGGGCATACAAGTTTTGATAAATTGATCAATATTAGCAAAATCAATGCAGTAAGGGACATTCCAAAGATGTCCAAACTAGATCAAGTTGTATGTGGCCCATGTCAACATGGCAAGCAAACTAGAACCAGCCACAAGACTAAGGAGTTCTCCACATCAAAACCTCTAGGGATCATTCATGCAGATTTATGTGGGCCAACCATAACTCCAACACTCCAAGGATAAAGGTATTTTGCTTTAGTTGTTGATGACTATACTAGAATGATGTGGTCATATTTCATAAAATATAAATCTAAAGCATTTGAATGTTTTAAGAATCTTAAAGCTCTTGTAGAAAATGAAAAGGATTCCAAAAGTAAGTGTCTTAGAACGGATAGAGAAGGATAATTCACATAAAAAGAATTTGATGAATTCTGCAAAGAACATGGAATCGAAAGAGAGATCTTCATTGCTAGAACACCTAAGCAAAATGGGGTAGTTGAAAGGAGAAACCAAACTGTTCAAGAAATGGCAAGAACTATGTTACTAGCAACTGACTTGCAGCCAAAATTTTGGAAGGAAGCAGTCGGGACAATAGTTTATACCTTGACTCGAACTCAACTAAGACCAAATAATGTGAAGACTCCTTATGAATTATGGAAAGGAAGACCTGCTTCCGTAAAATACTTCAGGATTTTTGGAAGCAAATGCTTCATAAAGATCAATGATGACTCACCAGGAAAATTTGATTCTCGGGTTGACGAAGGAATATTTCTTAGGTATTCTACCAGAAGCAAAGCTTACAAGTGCTACAATAATTGACTACAGAAAATAGTGGAAAGTATTGATGTGAAGATTGATGAAGGGATTCCAGAAAAGAAAATTGAAGATCATGAAGTTGACCCCTTTATTGAAGAAAGCAAAGAAGAACCTGACAAGGACGACAAAGATCAAGAAAAACAAAAACAAAAAGAACCATCTCAAACTCCTTCAAAAGTGAAATTCCTCCAAAAACATCACCCGGAAGAGCAGATTATTGGCAATGTAGATGAAGGAATACAAACCCAAAGAAGGATGACAAGTACACCCAAGAGAAATGATGTTGCTCTCCTATCTATGATAGAACTATAAACTTTTACTCAAGTAACTAAGGATCCTCATTGGGTGGAAGCCATGGAAGAAGAAATATTTCAAATCGAGAAAAATGAGACATGGGATTTGGTACCTTGTCTAAGGGATAAAAATATAATTGGAACTAAGTGGGTGTTCAAAAACACAATGAATGAAGATGGACAAATCATCAAAAATAAAGGAAGACCTGTCTGTAAAGGTTATTCACAAATTGAAGGAATCGATTTTGAAGAAACCTTTGCACTGGTAGCTCGTATGGAAGCTATAAGGATGTTCTTGGCATTTGCATGCTCAAAAAGATTCAAAGTCTATCAAATGGACATAAAATCAACATTTCTGAATGGGGAACTCAAGGAAGAAGTCTACATGGAGCAACCTGAAGGTTTTGATCTAGTAGAAGGAAAAGACTTTGTATGTAAGTTGAAAAAGGCATTATATGGTTTGAAACAAGCTCCTAGAGTGTGGTACACAAGATTGGATCACTATCTACAACAACAAAACTTCAAAAAAGAGGTGGCAGGAAGTAATCTCTACATGAAGATGGATGAGGATAAATTACTAATCACCCTTGTATATGTTGATGATCTGATTTTTGCTAGCAATAATGATGAAATGAGCCATGAGTTTGCTCAAAATATGTCAAAAGAATTTGAAACGTCAATGATTGGTGAGCTATCCTACTTCCTTGGACTACAAGTATCGCAAACCATAACATGTATGTTTATCTCTCAAACAAAACATCTCAAAGACATTCTTAAAAGATATGGAATGGAAGAATGTGCACCTATGAGCACATCGATGACCACAAACTGCAAATTAAGCAAATATGATGAATCCCCCCCAATAGATGCAACTCTTTATTGGTCAATAATTGGAGCTTTCTTATACTTAACTTCTACAAGGCCCGACATTATGCAAGCAATGGGAATGGTGGGAAGATTTCAATTAACTCCTAAGCAATCCCACATGTTGGTTGTGAAAAGAATTCTCAGATACTTGAAAGGAACTCCTGACTTTGGTCTTTGGTATCCCAAAAGCACAAATACTACAGTGACAACTTATATCGACACTGATTGGGCTAGAAGCATGGATGATCATAAAAGCACAAGTGGAAATGCATTTTTTTATGGGAGATTGCCTGATAGCTTGGCTAAAAAAAAAACAACAATCTATATCTCTCTCTACAGCTGAAGCCGAATATAGAGTCACAATTGACTGTTGTACACAAATTCTATGGATGAAGGAAGCCTTGAAGGATGTCAACATAGAAAATAAACAACCAATCACCATCTATTGTGATAAGACAAGTGCTATCAGTGTTAGTAAAAATCCAGCAATGCACAAAAAAACCAAACATATACCAATCAAGTATCATCTTCTCCATAAACAGGCGTCAGAACAAAACATCAAGTTGGAATATATCAATATCAAGGAACAGATTGAAGATGTTTTCACCAAACCTCTTCCTCGAGAAGCATTTGAACATCTCCGTCAAAAGATGGGGGTTATTGCTCTAGCATCACACTAAACTGATTCTTAAAATTCCGCATGATAGGGGGAGAAGTTTGATAGGGGGAGTAGTTCGATAGAGGGAGTCCTTTGCACTCCTTTTCCATTGATGTCAAAGAGGGAGAGAAGACGAATATTGCCATCAATGGCAATATTATGGATACTAAATGATGATGTGAAGCCAAGCAGAGTAGATCCGTGAAGAAACAAAAGCAAGAAGCCAAAGAGGAGAAACCATCGTGAAGCCAAAGAGTAAGAGGAAGAGTTCATTGGAAGCCATCAAAGAATTTCTATTTGAAGAACAGCGATCAGAGCAATGTATCAGAAGTCATAGAAGTGAAGAGAAACCACAGGGGCGACGAGCCAAAATAATGCAGATTTATCACATATGGCAAGCAATATTGGAGGAAGGAATAAACCGTGGAAACTTTTTAAAAATTCACAATGCATAACACAAACTGAAGGAGTTAACATATCATATCTGCGGGTTCTATTATATGCCACCGTGTAAAACCCCGATTGCGATATAAGGTGCAGACCTAATCGCTCCATTATAACAAGCCCTAAAGAAACATCACATCCATTGTATCAGAACTTTCATATCGCAAGACTTAAAGGGATGTAATGTTAAAACACCGATTGCGATATTACTGTGGACCCAACGACACCACTATAATATGACTCAATATGGTATCACACTCGTCACATAATCGCAAACTATAAAATTTATTATGTATCACCACCCAAAATATGTGATTGCGATATATATACGGACCCATGGGACCATTACAATTCACCTTAAAGAAACATTGCATCCACCTATCGGAATTGTCATATCGTAAAGTCTTAAAGGATGTCACACCTTCGATTGCGATAAGGGCGTGGACCCCGGATCGCCGATTGTAATGGAGCTGCGGATCTGACAGATCTATTGACGACTATTTAATGTTATATCTCGTTCGCTTCATTGGCAATATGAGTATCAGCTATGTTACATCGGTAAAGTTAAAGGTTGCGATTGCGAGACCTCCGAAAGTTGTGATTGCGATTGATGACATGGATGTGGGACCTCATTGGGTACGGTCTCTCTTATGAAATTTTCCATAAATAAAACAAGTCTACGATATAATTGAATGAAATATTGTTCGATATAGTTTAATAGACAAGTCGGCCTCCTCACAATGAACGTGTCCTTTGGGTATTAGTAAAACCCATATAAACACAAGCTATATGCCTTCATCTCAAACATCGATCTCAGGCATCAAAACAGAGAACAAGGAAAGTTCACAACTCGTGAACTTGAAGAAACAGAGGAAGTCGAAGGTCTAGCAAACGTTGAAGGTGCAACAGAAGCTGAAGGCCGAGCGAAGAAAGGAAGTTGAAGATAGAGCGGGAGGATAATATTTTGACCCGATTCATCTTGGAAGGCTCAAACCCGAAGTGAAGCCATAGCACAGACAACGACCTGTTTCAAAGACTACAATGATAGGGTTTGGTAAAGAAGTCCTTGGAAGCAGTATAATACAATCAAACATTTCTTGACAAAGTAAATCTATAGGGTTGAAGCCCTTGGGGTTGGTGCCTCAGAATTGGAAGATTGGTGTCCTTGGAGTTGGTTCTCCTAAATTCAAGGTTGGTTCCTTGGTAAGATAGGGTCAGAGCCCTAGAGGTTGGAGCCTCATCAAAGTCCAAGTTGGTGCTTGGAAAAATTCATCAGATATTGTCCTTAATATTTTTCTATATTTTAATAAAATCATTTCTTTGATTAAGATTGTAAAGAATCTAAACTGGTAATAATAACAATTTAAAAGAAACACTGATTCACCCCCCCTCTCAGTATTTCCAACAATAGGCTATCAACTAGGGCCAAAACCTTTCCTTTTGAGAGGAAAACCCACAAGAACTCCTCTTATAGAACTTCAAATGACGAATTCTTAGACATGACCCTTGACCAAGACCCCTCCAAGACCAAGTCAAAACTCCTCGAGGAACTAACTTCTCACAAACTTGATACAAGTCAAACTTGCCTTATGACCACAACACCTTCTTCTTGACCAATATTTAGGACCTGCCTCTGATTGCAATTTTTGGCCCTTGGTGGAAAAAACCTTGGTGACATGTGTGAGGGACTTATGGAGACTTTAGCTTCCTTTCTTCTTTGCTAGGGCAACCTTCTCTTCCTTAATTACTCGACTTGCAAAATTGTCTTCTTGTCACACAAAATTCTGCTTCTTCTGCAACTCGTTTGTACTGCAACAAAAGTGATGCCTTAGATCTCGCATGTGTGAGGATATTCAACCCAAAATAGATCAGAAATACTTCGATTTATTTCTTCCTTTAGATCTCCTTCCTCCTCACTCTTCTCTAGGTCTCCTTCTTGCTCTTGATTAGACTTGTTATGAGTTGCTTGGATGATCTTTGCAAATGAGGTCGAGCGCTCTATATATAGGCTTCTTGTCACATCTTGTAGGTTAACTTGTCACTATCCCTAGGCCAACTTGTCACTGTTTGATAGGCCGACTTGTTGCTTGCATCTTGACAAGGTCTTGGAGACTCTTTGACTCTAACTTAGACTCAAATAATTTTTCTTTACAATATGTAACATGCCCAAAAGGGTATTCCATACATGACAATGACTCAATTGACTTGTAGACTCAATGACAAGCCTTAGAAACACTCAATGGGTGCTTGACCTAAAAATAAATTTCGAACCCATGCCTCAATAATGACAATAATAAATTTATTTTTCTCTTTGCATCAAATACATAAAATCATGATTACGTATGTCATTATAAAGACCGAACCTAGTTACATATTTCAACCCTCCCTCTTAACTAGGGAGGTATTCATAATCCATACAAGGTACTTAGACATTCTTAAATTGAAGAATTTTTATAACAAGAGTCATATTTGTAAACCATCTCATAAGTTATCTTATCAGCTTATGCCAGAGCATCTCATCATAACAACCAACATTTTCACATAGCAAGGCCTTGACTAACGACTCTATCTCTCCACAAGATCAGAGCACAATGTTGGCAAGATCAATGACTGATAGACACCATCATCATTTTCTCTCAAGGCACATACCCCACCCGGGTGTTCAAAGGGTATGTCCTTTTAGGACAATTCCTATCTTGGAATAACACATCCTCAAGGAATTTCCTTCTTGACTACTCTTACCTATTGGATGCCGTACCACATCCTCAAGGAGTATTAGAATCAATCTCAAATGTTTACCCAATCCTCCATTCTTCTTTACAAAATGAAGACAAGAATGATGTGTCTATCTCTCCCTTTTAACTAGGGAAGGTATACTCATTCCTATAAAAGGAATATACCCAAGCTCCCTCTTATCCAAGGACTTGTGCAAGCTCCCTCTTAACTAGGGACTTGTTACCAACAATAATTATCTTCTCTTTGGTGGAGATCATGGTACTATTAGTTGCTTGTAGGGCTCCTCCTTTTGATGTCACGAGTTTCACCTTCTTCATTATGGAGTCTTCATCTTCTACATTTTCTTTGTAGGGCATTAACCATCCATCACATTTCTTCAATGAACCATAGGGTTGAACCACCCATCATGTCATCTTTTTCTTCATCAAAGAGTGATCTTCTAGTCCATATCTGGCTTTTCTCCATATATCTACATTTCCTAGGTCATGTTCTTTCATGATTTTCCATCGATTCCCATGAGTACGAGTTGTAGGTGACATCTACAACTCCCTTTCAGTAGCCCTATATTAACCCAGCCAGATGTTGTTCAAAAATAAAAATTAACATCAAATCAAAGTTTCCTTTTATGATGGTTTTTCATCATGACATTGGCTTGCTTGCAACATCAACATCTTGCACATTCATAAACACATCTCCAATACTCTAAATGTCAAGGGCCTTCTTCCTTTATAGACTTTATTGTTGAGAAATCTAGGGCATCAATGATTAGGATATTTCTCTTCTTGATAATTTCTTGTGATATACTTTTACATCTTGAGTTATGATCTTCTCTTCATTATATTATTAATGTGTTCTTTTCATCAAGACAATTACCAAATAAATAATAGAAGACAAGAGACATAGTATGTAGGCTTGTCAACTAGGGCCAAAACCTCTCACTTTTTGAGAGGAAAACCTGATAAAAAATTCTTCTTATAGATCTTCAATTGATGAATACCAAGACCATGACAAAGACCCTTGACTTTAGTGTCCTCCCAAGACCCTTGTCACTAGCCTCCTCGATGCTTTACCTCTTTCCTTTATCTACTTTCTTCTAAAGTCTTGAACTTCCCTTCTTCTAGCTCTCACGTTCCTTCTCTTCTCGGCTTCCTTGATCTTTTGATCCCCAACTTCTTCTTCCTCCTCTTGATCTCAACTACCTTGGTCCTTGGCCTTCTCTTGTAGGCTAGTAGCCCTACCACTGAAACCCTAATATAGTCTTCTTTGACTCCTTATAGAGAGGCTTTATACCCATACAATAGACAACAATTACTTCGACTTCTTCTGGATACCTTCAACTCTACTTTCTTCATATGTGGGAGGACAAACTAACCAAAAACCGAATAGCTTCGTTCTTCTTCCTTCTTGCTTCGTTGATATGGAGACTTCTTCTGGAGGTTATCTCGCACTTCTTGCACATATTGCTTGATCAATTTCATGCCTTTCAAATGAGGCTGAGTATGGGAATATATACAAGGTTGTTCATGACCCTTACGCTGACATAATCTCTTGGAGGGAAGCTGGCTTCATCTTCTAGATTCTTCATTTGTTGCAGGCCGACTTGGAAAGGGTTAGTGACAAGGACTTGGAGGATTACTTTACATAGACAAGTGTGACTCTTTACAATTTGTAACATAACTTCTGTACATGAGAATGACTCTTTTATTCTTTTATGACTAGATGAAAAAATTCCTAGAGGCTCTCAATGGGAGCCTTGACTCAAAAATAAAATCTCTTGCTCATGAAACCCATGATGCGAGCATTACAATATTTTATTTTCCTTCTTTACATCTCTTTACATAAAATCACAATTACATGTCATTATGAAGAGCGAACCTAGTTACACTTTTCAACACTCCCTCTTAACTAGGGAGGTATTCTTAATGGTAGTTGGTCATTCTCAATCTGAAGAATTTCTCATAAGAAGAATTAGATTGGTAACCCATTTTTTTAGCATCATATTAATAAACATTGTTACATTGCAAGGCCTTGACTAACAAATCTATCTCTCCATAAATTTTGAGCTCAATGCTAGCAAGACCAATGATTTACAGATACTCTCATCATTGTCTCTCTCGGAACATACCCTACCCGGGTACTCAGGATATCTCCCATGAGGACTATTCTTATCTTGGACTCCCTAGCCCTTAAAGAATATCGGTCCTCCACGATTACTCTTCTATTGAATGCCCTATCTCATCCTCAAAGAGTATCATATGCCAGATGATTACCCAATCCTCAATTTTTGTCTTCCCAGGTGAAGAACAGAATGATGTATCTATCTCTCCCTCTCAATTAGGGAGGACATATCTATTCCATAAAGGAATTTACTCATCCCTACACAAGGAATGTACTTAAGCTCCCTCTTGGCTTAGAAATTTCCATGTTTCTTCAAAGTAAGAAACTTTCCAAGGTCCCTCTCAAAATAGGGACCTTCAATAGCTTCTCAGGTGGAGATGATGGGGCAACCAATTGCTTGAAGAAATCCTTTCTTTGATGTCATGAATTTCTTCTTTGTTGTGGAGTCTTCATATTTTGGGGACTTCTTCATAGGGCACAGACCATTCATCACTTTCATCCATCAATCATGTCATCATTCATTTCATCGGAAAGTGATCCATCAATCTACATTTGGCATTGCTTCATGTTCTACTACCTTCATCAGGCTTTCTTTTCCAGAAGGTTCTTGCATCCTTCTACAAGGTTCTTCTTTGAAGATATTCATAGTTCTTCCCTTCGATAGTCCTGCATAAGCCCATCTAGATACTACTTTATAAATAATGAATACTTAAATCATAATTACTTTGTGACGGTCTTTCATCATGTGACATCTTCTTGTAGGCATTAGCATCCTGCATACATGTTGACACGTCTCCTTAAAGATATGTATTGTCAAGGGTCTCCATATTTTTCTAGAGTTTCATTAGAGTCTTCATATCTTTCTGGGAAATATCATAGTCAAATCTTCTTGGTCCTTCGGATGTTGACTTCCTTTATCATAATTGGATACCTTCATGATTTCTTCCTTCCTTTCTTCACATATTTCATTCCCAGGAGCTTCAGAGTCCCTCAGTTGTAATCAAAACACCTCATACTTCCATCTAATAAATATGTGACTCATGCATTCTAGTATCCTGTTGAGGGAGGAGATTCCTTCTTTGATCATGCCTCTTAAGAGCAATGATTCAAGTTATCTGTAACCATATGACATGACTTCCACATGATTTATCTTTCTTTTGGGCCATCCATACTTCTTGCAACAACTTCTTTGAATGAAGGAATTTCATTCCCTTGATCTGCTTCACTGTCATGTTATCATACCATCATTCATGAATTCCACAAGATTGGAATTCTTGAAGAGACACTTACTTTTCCTCTTGATCGGTGAATTTTAAAATGAAGATTCCATCAGAGAATCTTGAGGATCTTGCATATCCTATCCTGCAGATGAAATGCATACGCATAGGTGTTTGACAAAATTGCTTGTTCGTATAGGATGACAACATAAAGGTGACGTGGTAGTACGAACCAATCAAAGAGAGACACATGGCATATGATGTCAGCAACACATTCAACAGGGTGACGTGGCAATACAAACCAACCAGAGAGGGACATGTGGCAGATGACGTCAACGTCCAAGTCAACAATGACATCAACAGTTTTAGCCAATCATGAATCGAAACATGGTGCTGACTAGGCGTACAGAGGACCAATCGGAGCAGGCCACGTGGTGCTTGGGTGGTGGTCGACTAATCAGGTGACAAATTGCATTGATGACAATTGCCGGTGAAGGTCATTGTTGATGATGAAATTGTCGCCTAGTTAATTTTGCCAATGACCCCAACGGACATCGAATCAATGGACTGCGATACATTTAACAATGTATTTTAAAAAAATACAAATGGGCCAATAGGCCCGCGAGTTTGAACCCATGGCCTCCGACCCTCTAATGTCGTGTGTTGCCAAGTGGCCACGAAAAGTGGTCATTAAGACCAAAGCCCAATGTATGTATAAGAACCTGCTCAACCGCTGAGGAGGAGGGGAGGAAGAGAGCGACGAACGCACACCAAGGGGAACCTTGTTGCTCAGCCAGAACCATGCACCCTTGGGCACAAATTTCAAGAGATTCTAAGAATATTCTTAAGAATATTCTAGGGAATCTTGCAGGGAATCTAAAAGATTCCCTAGAGCCCAAAAATTTTGCCAGGAGTCTGATGGTGTAATAAATTTCCCTATCTGAGCAGCATACTTTAAGTGAACCTGTAGAACATAATCTTTATGGAATCTTGAGGAATCTTTAAGATTACCTGAAGGCCTGAAAATGATAGTTACAGAACCAAGCCGTTTTATAGTCATTTTTCTTAATTTTTCACTAGGAACGCGATGATGTGATCAGATTCTTCATCTGAGTAGACAAATTCCCATCAACCCTCGTGAAAGAATCTTTAGAGAATCTTTGAGATTCCTAAGGGTCCCAATTTTGACTAAGTAAGAAAGGGGTCGAGTTTACAGTCATGTTTCATTATTTTTCCCAGGAATTCAATGGTGCAGTCCATTTCTTCATCAAAGGTGTGCATTTTCAGGCCATCCCTGAAAATGGAGGTATAAGGTGTCTTTTGTACATGCATATAATTTGATTTCGTTGAAGATTAATGAAAGAGGCCTCCCCCATATTGAGCAGGACCCGAAGACAACCCACACAGGATGAACTTCGTTATCAACTTGTTTGTGTCTTTGTTTCTAATGGTTGTCGTTTATTTCTGTTTCCTTTATGTGTATGCATTTCATGGTTACATGCTCTTTTAAAAACAATTATGTGTGCATCTTTGAAGTGAAAAGATCCAGAACAAGTTTGGTATCAAAGCGAGTCTTCTGTTGATGTGAATTGCAAGTGTATGATAACTAGGGAAAAGCTCCAAAGAGGTGAAGGAAAACTTAAGTCCTTTGATCCAGAAGCGGGGAGTGCAACACGAAGAAAGAAAATGACAAATGAAGATGCTTGATTGGAGGAAGAGTGAAATGATTGCAAGGCCTTCTACACCATGGCAGCAAAAGTGGACAAATTGTTTGCAGAGTATTAGAAGACAATGGTGAAGATAGAGAAAAAGGAATAGATGATCATGCCTCAGTGAATCATGAAGGAGGAGGAGAAGAGCCTCTTGAACCTCCCTCTCCAACTTCCAGTGAAAGCTCTTTTTCTTCCTCTTCTCGTCATTATAGAGGTAGAAAAACTCATAGAAAGCCCTTTTTCAAGCTGGATGTCAAGTTTGATCTGCCTGTGTTTAGTGGAGAATTTAATGCAGAAAATATAGATAATTGGACAGACAGGTTGAAGTATATCACTACATACATTAAATCAAAGAGGATGAAGCCATGATCCAGCTAGCATCCCTTCGATTGAGTGGCAGTGCTCTCATCTAGTGGGGAAGCAAACTATAGAAAGGTAGTAAGAGTAGTCGTAAACTTCTTTCATCTTGGTTTGAGTTCGTTTATGCTTTAAGAGGACAATTTTACCCATTGGTTATAGACATAAAGCCATGATGGAATGGCAACATTTGAAAGAAAGTAAAGGTCAAAATGTTCATAATTTTACAAAGTAGTTTTGGAAATAAGCATTAGCATTAAATGTTCCACTAGACACTCTTGAGACGTTGATGAAATATTTTGGCTTTTTGTATAGTTATTTGTGTCATTCATTGTTATTGTTTAAACCTAAAACTCTTGATGAAGCTAGTGTGAAGGTTGTACAGCTTGAAAGCAAGGGGAAGCATGAGCAAGAAGACCGCCCAAAGAGGACATCAACAACAAAGAGAAAGAAAGCAAAGTCCTCTTGTACTCATTGTGAGAAAGAAGGGCATGATGAAGAACATTGCTGCAAACTACATCCAAAATTGACGCCAAAGAGGAATGGTCGAAAGGAGAAGTAGAAGACGGTTGCAATCGTGCAACAAGACCAATAATCTGAATCAGAGGATGGGGAGAAATAATCACCACTGTAGGATTTGTAGGTGTTGGACCAATTGACCTTGGATTTGACTTAGGTGATGAGATGAAGTTTGCAACTCTTGAGATTGTAGAAGATGGACCTATTGACTTGGGTCCCGAATCGAGCGATGAGACAAATATTTCAGCAGACATTGTGCCAAAGGTGAAAAGGGCACCAAAGACTACATGGCTGCAAGAAATCGAATAGATCAACCAAAGCATTCAAGCGGAGAATGTTGAACTAAAGAGACTCCTATAAGAAGCAGAGGAGGAGGAACAAAGGTTACGACATCAATTGCAAGCCAAGGAGGACGCCTTGGAAAAGTTGTAACATAATAAGCTTGAGGTAAAAAATGAATCTTCAATTTCATGTTCTTTTTATGATGATGATTTTTTTGTTTTTGAGAAATATATACAAGAATTGGATCAAAATTGTTGAAAAAAATGGGGTATCAAGGAAAGGGCCTTGGCATTCATGACCAAGGCATTGTGAATCCCATCAAATTGGAGGAATTGCCTCGTTATGCAGGACTTCGGTATGTTTGAAAAGAGGTTGGATAATGCTCCAATGCAACCGGTGACCAACCAATGACGGATGATGGAAGAACCTCATCACATTCCAGTGATAGTGAGGATTCTATGGGCACTTGTGAGAGGCGCACCAAGAATAAGCGTTCCAAGGCGATCTAGAAAGTTTGGAGGAGAAAGAATCATTGTAGCCACTGCAACAAGGGTGGACACTAGAGAGCCACATGTTAGATACTCCATGCCTAGAAAGAACCTATGAAGGAACCAACAAGTGAAGATGTTCAACAAGCAAATCTACCACAAGGAGATGACCCATTCACTTTGTTGAGTGATAGATGGTTTTACTAGATATAGTAGCTTGCTATGGCTACATTTTGTAAATCATATGTTGCGAAATGATTGTAAAAGTGATGATGTGTTATCCATTGCTTATTAAAGCAACATGATGATGTTTTTGGCCTCTTTGTTGATAGCTGAGGTATTGGGTTCTGTTATGATTTTGATGTAAATTTGACCAAAGAGTGTGTTATAAACTCTTGGCAAGTATGAGGTTTTTCTTGGGTCATTTTTGTGTGAAAATTCCTAGTCCAAGGAACCCCTATTGTAGCAAAATTGAATTTACTTCTCCTACCTGATTTTAATATACATTATTAAGTTATTCTCTGAATATTGAAGCAAATTACTTCTGCAGCCTACACTAGTTTAAATTTGATTACATGAAACAAAAAACTAAGAAAAGAACAAGATACATAGGTCATAATTATTTTTGGACAAAATAGTCCCTGGAAAAACCCAATGCAGGAAAGCCAGTGCAACAACTCTGAGGGTTTTCTATTATTACGCAGTAATTCTGAATACAAATGTTGGTTTCACTCCCGACAAACTAGTGACAGAGAAAATACAATGGCGGAAAATTGAGTGAGTTTTAGCTCACTTCACTCGGCATATTCTGGTTGATCTGGCAGCGAAACTAACTAACCTCGGCTACCACTGCACAGGCCTTGCGTAAGCCCTGCGTCAGCTTTACAGGCTCTGTGTTGTCTCTTTTGCCTAATACGCCAACATTCCCAACTATTTCGGCAGTTCCCCGACAGTTTTGACTTTCTGCAGGGAGGGCAGCTTCTACTTTTGCACTGGCCTTTCTGGCTCTGTGTCAGGCTTGTGTGGGCTCAGATTGGCCCAACATTAGTCCTCTTAGCTGTTGTGTTGCCTCCAATAGCTTCTCTCTGCCTCTTTGTCAGTACTCTCGAACTATCCCTGCCCCTCTACTACATAATGATCACTCAATTCGAATTCTCAGCGTCCTAGCCCCAAAAATCGAACTCTAGATCAATTTGTTCTCTTCGTGTGTGTTTCTAAATGAACCCTAAGCCTCCTTGTTATACTTTTCTTGTTGAGACTTCAACGAGCGAGATTAAGTCTCTAATCAATGACTAAGATTAATACTTGACTTGATCCGCCTTCTAGATCATTCTCACCCATATTTTGATTAATACCCATTAATACTTTAATTTTCCTAAGTTTAGACTTAAGAACCGCATTAAAAATATTAACTATTTTAATCAAATACAATCTGGGTGGAATTTCACCAAACGGATTTTGGGTTCTTTAGAACTTGTGTGCTTTAGCCTCTCCACCAATTTTCATGGCTAGAGTACATCCGATGCTACCAAAAACTAACACTCCCTCTTAGCGAGGAAAGTGCTCTAGCAATAATGTCTAACTGCATGTTGCTCTGCTTTTGAAGCACCTCCTTTCTGCACTGTTGCTGCTACCAACACTGTGTTGCTGCTACTACTGTATTGTTGCCCATGACACTACCACTGCCACTGCTGCATTTGTACTACAACTTCCTCTCAATTGCTGCATTTGTTATGCTGCTAGCACTGCCACTGCTAACACTCCATTCGTACTGCAAAGTTGCTGAGAGAAGCAACTGAAAAACATCCAAAATTACTGAACTTAATTGTGTTCAGCATAATACCATGAATTTGGAATCTCACTGCTACTAGTCTCTTACCCTTCGAATATTTTGTGTTGTTGTTGACTTCTGTATTGTGCCATCTGCGCTGTTGGTAACCTTGCTCTGCATTGATCAGTCTCTGGTCTCAGGCTACCGCATCTGTCTCTCCAATCAATCCATTACATCATCTGACACTAAGTCCATCTCGCTACTACTGAACCTCGAGCTCCTGTAGCAAGGAATTGATCCAAGAGGTGGACTCCTCAAGGATCCTGTCCACATGTAGTCCTCCTGACTACAACTCAATATCGCCCCATTTCCCTCCTGGAGATGCGTGGGCACTCATGGAAAACTCATCTTCGTCAATTTTTGCTGGAGCAACCTTAGGATAATGTTTCGCATCCTTATCCTTTTGCTTCAAAGGACACTGTGCTGCAAAGTGGCCCATCTCGCCACATCCGAAACATTTCACCTTCGAAATGTCCTTCTTCCGCTTCTTCTTCTGTTGTCCCTTTGATGCTAGAGATGTGTTCTCCTCCTCCTCCATGGTCTTCATGCTACTCCCACTGCTGCCATTGAAGTTAATCTCCTTCGAAATGTCCTTTTGTTGAAGGGTTGCCCACATCTCCTCCCTTGAAGGTAGTCTTTCCCTGCCCAATATACTTTGGACGAAGACTTACCATTCATCTAAGACTCCATTCAGGGTTGTCCTCACCATCGCGATACACTGAGGAGTAGACCCCACTGCAGCAAGTTGGTCTTTGGTGTCTTGAAGGCGTTGAAGATAGGAGTTAAATCCTTCTCCCTTTTGCATCAATGTCCGCTGCAACTTTTGTTCTAGGTACATCTTCCACTGTTCGGAAGAGCCTTCATACAGTGAAGACAAAGCTTCCCACATCTCTCGAGTCGTATCTTTGCCCTGCAAGTGTGAGACCACATGATCTCGAACTCCATCGAGTATGAACCCCTTCGCCTTTCCTTGCTCGTCCTTGTACTTGTTCTTCTGATCATTATTCGTGGGAACAACCACAACACTCTTGATGTAAGCTTCAAGATCATACTTCTCTAGAACAACTAAGATTTTTGTCTTCCATATGACATAGTTGGAAGCTCCTTCCAACTTGTCCTGATATATGAGCCCATGTGATGCCATCTCACCCAAACTGTCGAACTAACTCCTCTAGTCACTGCACAACACTGATCTGCTGCCCAACAAATGAAAAATTTAGACTTTTGGTGAGAAAAAGTCCTTTGAGGAGAAAATTCCCCTTCTACGTGTCTTCGTTCTTTTCCGACCGATTTCTGCCCTAGAAGAAACTATGCCCTTCAAGCACTACGTTGACCCTCTGCTTCACTCCCTCTGCCTCTGCAAGCTCATGAATCAGAAATCGTACATCTCTGTCAATTATTTCAGAGAGAGAATTCCTCAGAATCTCTGATTTCTCGGTAAGCACTGTGCAATCCCTTCAAGGGGATTCGAATTGCTACCAAATGCAGCAATTGGCCTCCTTGCTCAACGCTTGATGTGCTCTTCTTGTTTCAAAATCAATGCTCCGATATCATGTGAAAATTCCCAGTCAAAGGAACCCCTAATGCAACAAAACTGAATTTACTTCTGCTACTTTATTTTAATATACATTAGCAAGTTATTTTCTGAATATTGAAGCAAATTACTTCTAGAACCTACACTACTTTAAATTTGATTACATGAAACAAAAAACTGAACAAAGAACAAGATACATAGGACACAGTTATTTTTGGACAAAATAGTCCCCGGAAAAATCCAATGTGGGAAAACCAGTGCAACAACTCTGAGGGTTTTCTATTATTAAGCAATAATTCTGAATACAAATGTTGGTTGCCCTCCCGACAAACCAGTGACAGAGAAAATAAAATGGCGGAAAATTGAGTGAGTTTTACCTCACTTCACCCGGTAGATTCCAGTTGATATGGCAGAAAAACGCAGTAGTCTATAACGCGACTTTTTGAAAGGCTTTCCGGCGGATCTTTCCGGCCAAAATCCGGCAGCAATTCATTGGAATTCCATGTTTGATAGCTAGTTTTTGCACAATCAATGGCTCCCAGGGGTTTTTCAGGGCGCTGAATCCAAATATGCAGTTAAAAAACCATTTTAACTGCTAAAAATCAAGATTTAACCTCATTTCTTCCGCCAGATTCCGTCACCGGAATCTCCAAAAAGTCGCATTATAGACAACTCCCAGAAAAACTGGCTAACACCGGCTACCTCTGCGCTGGCCCTATGTCAACCTTACAGGCTTTGCGTCAACTTTGTGTTGTCTCTTCTTCCTACTGTGTCAACCTTCTCGGTTGTTCCGATAGTTCCCCAACTGTTCTAACTTTCTGCGTGGAGGGCAACTTTTGCTTCTGCGCTAGCCGTTCTTGCTCTGCATCAGACTTGCGTGGGCCCAAATTGGCCCAGCGTCAGTCCTATTGGTTGTTGTGCTGCCTCCAGTAGCTTCTCTCCCCTCTTTGTTAGTACTCTCGAACTATCCTTGCCCTCTACTACAAAATGATCACTATGTTTGAATTCTCAGCTTCCTAGCCCGAGAAATCGAACTCAAGATCAATTTGTTCTCTCCGTGTGTTTTTCTAAATGAACCCCAAGCCTCCTTCTTATACTTTTCTCGTTGAGACTTCAATGGCCAACATTAAGTCTCTAATCAACGACTAAGATTAAAACTTGATTTGATCTGCCTTCTAGATCATTCTCACCCATATTTTGATTAATATCCATTAATACTTTAATTTTCCTAAGCTTAGACTTAGGAACCCCATTAAAAATATTAATTATTTTAATAAAATACAACCCGGGTGGAATTTCACCAAACGGTTTCTGGGTTCTTTAGAACTCATGTTCCTTAGCCTCTCCACCAATTTACATGGCTAGAGCACATCCGATGCTACCAAAATCTAATAGTTTGTTCTTGTAAGGAATGTGATTATATTCTTCATCCGAGTAGATGAATTCCAGTCAACTCGTGGGAATGAATCTTTGGGGAATCTTTGAGATCTTCAAGGGTCTCAATTTTGACCGAATAAGAAAAGAGTCGAGTTTACAGTCATTTTTCACAATTTTTTGCCAAGAATTCAACGGTACAGTCCATTTCTTCATCAGAGGTGTGCATTTTTAAGCCATCCTTGAAAGTGGAGGTATAAAGTATCTTTTGTACATGCATGTAATTTGATTTCGCTGAATATTAATGAAAGAGACTTCCCCCACATTGAGCAGGGCCCATAGATGTAACCCACACTGGGTGAATTCTGTTATCAACTTGTTTATGTCTTTGCTTCTCATGGTTGTCGTTTATTTTTTCTTCCTTTATGTGTATGCATTTCATGGTTACATACTCTTTTAAAAGCAATTTTGTATGCATCTTTGAAGTGAAAAGATCCAGATCATTGCATGTACTCTTTTTCATGCCATAAAGGATCTGATGATTGATCTCTTGAATGCATAAAGGATCTGATGACATGCATGGTAGAAATTCCTTAATCTCATGTTCTAATATCTGCTCTCTATCAAATGTTTTCCATGGCTATTTGGTCTCTTCTAGATCTTCTTCTTGATGTTGCTCATGGAATTTTTGCGCTTCTATCACTTCCTAGAGTGCAGGTATGTTGTTGATTGTTGTCAAAATTCTCTTCTCCTGAAATGTAGAGATGTTTCCAATTGTTGCGAGGATTTGAGATATTTCTTGGAGCAACATTCTTCATTACTCAACATATTCTTGAACATGCTTGAATTCTTCTTATTGATTGATAATTCCTATTTAGCTCATGGATTAGAACCTGGGGGGTCTTATCACAACTAAAAATTAATTGAATTCTAATTTTAAAATTCCTATTGAAATAAATGAAATGAAATCAATCGCAAAATCAAAGCAAACTATAGATTGAAATCCTCATGCTACTGAGATCTTGTTGTCACCAAGTTATCTTGTTGGCACAAGTTAGCTCAAAAGAAAACTTACTTGCATGGAAAAGAAACACACTTGCGTAGCTTACTATATGAAATTAAAAGACATTATACTACAAAGGATAACCTGCTCCTATCACTGAAGTCCACTTCATATTCAGTTAACAATTATAATTTAAGCAAGTGAAATATTGTAGCCTCTATGACTGTGTAAAAACATCATATTCAATTAACAATTTTAATCTAAGTGAAATGTTGTAGCCTCTAAAACTATTTAAAAGCAATGGAAATCATGTCACATATCTTATCCAATGAAGTCAACTACAAAAACACTTTAGAAATAAATAAATTCTTTGAATGAAACACATTTGCGTGAAAGGAAACGGCTAGCATGACGAAGTCTTAGATAAACTCGCATAAGTGGTTGTGCATGCTCTTACCTCTCATCTTAAACATTCTCCTCCTCTAAACCATAAATGTTAGCAAACACTTGACAATAACACTAATTAAAGAATCAAAATACTAAGATTTTAACCCCTTAGCATCTCCTTGGCAATGCAATCAAAAATATTAGGTAATTTAATTGTCTCTAAAATCCTACATTAAATAATCAATTTAGGAGTTCGAAACTTTGAGATAAAAGCACAAGAAATGCAGGATCAGAGCTTACCTAAGCGTTACAATCAAATCTATTGCAGAAGTTAACCTAATTCAGTGGTTTGTTCATTGCTTTAATGTCTCCAATTACATCTTAACCTAAGCATGAAAATGCTAGTGTTTGTAATTCATGTGAAGCATTTACTTAAAACCATTAGAACATATCTTAACTCCTAGAGTTTATCTACGCATTTAATACAACAGGAAATCAACATTCTTCATAAACCAAATGAAAACTATGAGAAATGATGACAAAGTAAAACAAAGAACATAACAAAATCATTAATTTGGTCATCGAACTTATGTTTCCAAGAGCATTTTATGGCCGACAATCAAAATACTTTGTTTAGCATGAAACCATCAAACAATTTTGTGATTTCTTCAAGAAACACACTTTAGTTCTTCAATCTCAATGCCTACTTTGTGTAGGTGTTAAAATACAAAAAACAATCAATAATAGAAATGTGTATAGGGAAATCAAATCCATGCTTAAGCTAACATCAAATGATGACACAACACATGCTAGAGAATGGGGACCTACAAATCTTGGCACGCATTGGAGAAATATGTTTTTATTAAACTATAAACAAAACTTCATATACAAGGACAACAACTTGTATTAATTCATGACAAGAGAAATATTTAACTCAATGCTAGATAGTTCATTAACAAATCCCTATCTAATTCCTTTTCTCCTGTTTAGCTATGGTGTTTTTTTGCTATATATAACATTTTTAAACTCAAAGGATTGATAGCTAAAGAGATAACATCGAATCCGTTGGCATTTTCCTCCATGCTATAAATAAAACAAAAGTTACATTTACAATTTCGTGGAGATGGAATGCCATCCAAAGATAAGTGTTGAGTTATTACAACTATCTAATTAGATTTCCCCAAATCACAAAGATTAAGATTGATTTGAGTGCACCCCTCCTTGTAATTCTTAATTTTGACCATTATTTCCTGCTAAAATTACTCAATTATGTTAGAGATATAACACTGGAGATACCACAAACTTCCAATTTTCTATGACACAGAGCAATTTGGTTCCAATTTGATCGATTTCTTGGCTAGGCACTTGCCTTAACATGTGGTTTTGACAAGCAGTTGCAACCAACAAAATTAGGGAAAATACACTTTAGAAAAATAGTCGAATCTCCCAAATCACATATTCTTTGGAAAATACGCTCGAGAGTTACCTAATAAGGTTCATTCTACACAAAATTCATGTCATAGAATCTTTAGATTCATCTTCATTGCTCCAAAAATCATGCTTGTAGATAACTACTCATTTCCACTTAGCACATGGTTGACGGGGCCTTTGACTAAGAGCTGGAGGGTAGAGAATCAGCCTAGGGATGATTTGAACAAACATAACCATATTGATACATTTATCAACAAAACCCATGTGATCGATTTTCTTGTGGATTTGTGTTCATATTGTAGAAGGTAGAGACATAATTTGTCTCACGGAAACTCATGAGCATGATGGTTGCAAAACAACTGTGTTTGACGGTTATTTGAAGTTGGCAGTTTGGAACAAGGCAGCATAAAATGTTGATTTTAGGTAGCATCGAGTGTGCTCTAGCCACGAAAATTGGTCGAGAGGCTAAGGCACGTGAGATCTCCAATACCCAGAAAAGGTTTGGGCAGATTCTAAATAGTTTGGGAGATATTAAAATAATTAATATTTTTAATGGAGTCTCTAAGTCTAAACTTAGTGAAAATAAAATATTAATGTGAATTAATATAAAACTGTATTAGAATAGTCCAAAATTCATGGATCAAGCTAGATATAATCTTAGCCATTGATTAGAGACTTAATCCCGACTGTTGAATTGTCAACGAGAAAAGTATAAGAGGAGGCTTGAGGGTCACTTTTAGAACACACCAAGAGATCAAGATTTCGAATTTCTGGGGCTGGGTTTGCTGAGAAAGTTGAGAGAGTGATCAGAGTTGTTGCTAAGGGGTAGTGAATACAGAAGCAGAGAGTCAGAGATAACACTGGGAGGATCAACGCAGTAGCCAGAGAGAGGGACGCAGAAGCAACCAAGGGTTCACGTAGAGCTAGTCAGGAGCTACGCAGTGCCTTAGAGGGCCAGTGTGGGTGACGCAGAGGGCCAGAGGGTTGACGTAGTGCCTCCAAAGGTTGACGCAGACCAAGCCAGAGTGATGCTGGGCTAACGCTGTTTCAGAGAGAGGCTGACATAGTCCTTAGAGGCTGACACAGGGGTTTCGTGGGGCATATTGGAGCTGTGGAGCTGCCAGAGTGTTTATCCAGGGTTTCAGCCGGAACATCTACTTCCGAGTAGAGAGGTACTATTGCCAAGATTTTTCTCTGTTGGGTGAGCTAGATTTGGCACTCAAATTGTATTATGAAACTGCTTAATAAATCAAACCGTCAGATAGCTGCACCAGTTTTCCCGCATTGGGTTTTTTCGGGGACATTAGTCCAAAAACAACAATGTCACTTGTGTGCTTGTCTCTATTTCTTTCAGTTGATGGTCTGTAATGTGTTGAGCATGCACTTGTTTTTATTTCCAGTATTTACATGGTAAATAACTTGTTAATTAATAGAACAAGTAGGTAGGAATAAATTAGTAATGTGCATGAAGGGTTTCTAACGTGTCAGACTTAGAAATTCCAACATGGTATCAGAGCGTGGTTGCAAATCACAGGAGAACTAAGGACATCAACTGAGGAGAGCAGCAACAACATAAAAACAACTGTACCGAGTGACAAAAGCTATTCCTAGCAGAGTAGCAGCAAGGAAGGGGTGACGTAGTTCCTACATCATCAAGATTGAGCCAAGAAGAGGCAATGTAGAGGCTAAGGGAGGCAAAGACAGGCTCACACAGAGCCACACAAAGGACAGGAGGGCTGATGCAGTTGGTTGAGGAAGCTGAATTGCAAGTGCCAGGATTGCACAGAGCCTAGGGGCTCTAACCTTCAATTTGCTGGGGTTTAGGAGGCTGTGGGTAAGTTACAAAGTGAAGCGGTGGGGTAATGTAGTCAGAATAGTACCTAACAAGGCAAGACCAAGCAAGAGGGAGTTGCTACCGAGGATTTATAGCCGAGAAATATGGATCGTTGGTGTAGCTACACTAGCGATTGGAGTGGGGGCATCTCGACATTGGCAGAAGGGTTTCCAGGAGGGAAATCGAGGCTCAGAGGGAGTCACACCAAGAACTTCCAGGAGGGAAGTAGAGGAGTAGTGAGTTGGTAGTGAACAGGGTAAGAGACCAGGACAAACGGGACAGAGCTTCAAACTTCGTAGTCTGGAAGGCCAAAATCCTATCCATTCTAGACAGAAATCGTGTCAAGCACTTTTCCTTGAGGATGATAGCTATCCCAGTTGACCTAGATGATAACAACAAGTATGAGGAGGTAATGGCGAGGACCAAGAGCATCATTCTTGATAGGCTCAAGGAATATGTAATACCACATATTTTCGAAAAGGACACGACAAATGAGATGTAGGAGGCCCTAAAGAAATTGTATCGGCATACTTATGTGCAGAGAAGAATGTTACTAGAAAATCAACTATGATCATACCAGATGCAAAAGGGAGAACAAATCGATCCTTCCTCGGTCAATTGAAGGAGATCTTGGATTAGCTGACTTCCATAGGAACCACATCAGATCAAGAATTAATGGTGAGAACAACCCTGAATGCAGTCTCAGAAGACTGGGAGGTGTTTGTTCAAAGCATGCTGGGCAGGGCAACCCTTCTAGATTGGGAGGAGATGTGGGCGGCTTTTCGCCAAGATGAGATCATAAGGCTGAGCAAGGTGGGTGTTAGGTCCCTATAATACTAGTGATTACCCCATTACTATTGTAGTTGTATCCCTTATTAATATTATTGTGCCCCTATTGTCCCCATATTGTTATTACTGTGCCCCATAGAATCCCTTTATTGTTATTTTTGTGCCTTTATATTATTATTGTTAGGTCGGCTGGGTTATATTGTGACTCCTTAGACTCCTATATATAGAAAGGAGGTTATGTCATTTGAATCATCAAAGAATCATTTATTTTTGTAATGTAAAGGAGGTTGCCCCCTCGAAGAAGTTGAATTCTAAGGCGTTGATCTATCTTTTCTATCTTTTTGTGCACTGGTTTCATAACATTTGGTATCAGAGCTTTGGATTCTAGGGTTTCGCTGCTCCAAATAGGTCATCGTGGCATTTTCGCTATAACTTTTTTTCTGCAATGTTTCAAAAGCGGAAAAAAAACCCATTTGAGACAAAACCGCACTAAACCTCGGGTATGAATTTCAGAGATTTTCTTGCTATATTTGCAAAAATATGATCTGAGGAAGTTGGTCTTTTTGCAGACTCTTGAATTACATTCCAAACAGGTGACCTGGGGAAAATCGTCATAACTTTCTCTCTAAGCACCGGATTGAAATTTCGTAAAAAGGTACAGAAAGAGCACAAACTATAGTTTGTTCTATATATTTTTTAAAGCCAAAGGTTGAAACAGGGACACGTGGCATGTCGTACAATTTTGCTCTACTGAACTAGTCTATAATCAAGTCACTGTGGGAGATTTGGCATAACTCTTCTTTGGAGAATCCAATTTGGATCAGACTAGTGGCATTGGAAAGAGGACACAGAGGGCTACTGTAGGTCGCAATTTCAGAACTGGATGATCCGAAATTCAGAGATATATCAGAGGCAATATCGAGCTCCTACAAAGTGAAAAAAGGTTTGTAGATTTTTTTAAATTTTTGCTTAAGCTTGGTTTGAAAAATTATTTTGAAGGATTTCAAAGGGCATAGTAGAGCATTATTATCGATAACTAATGCTCCAAAGAAAGAAAATGCAAACACCTAGTAAGCAACCTATAAGCTCTAGCATGACTCATGAAGAAGAGGAAGAAATGCTACATGATATATCAAAATTACAAGACCAAGTGCAACAAATGTCACTCTCACAAAAGCTAACAGAAGCTAAGATAAATGGCATGGAATCTAAGATAAAGGGCATGGAAGCTAAGATGAATGGCGTGGAAGCTAAGATGGACGATTTGAAAATAGATTTGAAGACAGACATGGCAGATTTGAAGACAGACATAGTAGATTTGAAGACAGATTTGACAAATTTTCTACAAGAAATACTTACTAATGGTTAAAGGTTAGTAAAGGAAACTCATGATGTGAGCAAAAGAAATGTTAATCATGATTTCATAGACTCTAATGTTGGATTGAAGACCCACCGTATTCCAAAAATCGATATGAGTAAGTTTGATGGCAAGGATCCTGCAACATGGATATTACAGATGGAACAATTTTTCGATCTCAATAATGTGCAAAACACACAAAAGGTACGTATTGCAACTTTATATTTGGAACCAAATCAGTTTGTATGGTATCAATGGCTTTGCTCTCGTAAAAAAATTATCAATTGGGCAATTTTTACGGAAGAATTGACAACACAATATGAGGATACAAAAAACAACACTTTTTTTAGCCAATTGATAAGTCTCAAACAAAAGGGTTCAATAATGAGCACATTGAGGAGTTCCAAAAATTGAACATAAGGGTAAAAAATATCCCAAAGGAGCATAGAATTGATGTGTTCATAGGAAATTTAAAGGATAATATCCAACATGATGTTCACCTTTGGGAACCTGATTCATTAGAGAAGGCATTCAGGTTAGCAATAAAAATGGAGAGCAAAATTATGGCAACCAAGAAGCATACCACTCACAACTATAAAGATGGAAGTGTTGTTGCCCCTAGTCTTCCACA
>APFE030806147.1:320581-344104 GCA_000404065.3 Pinus taeda | reverse complement strand
ACCATATAAACAAATGTCCCTCAAGCAAGCTAAGAAGGATAATAAATTATCACCAAAGTATTATGTTCCGTACAAGGTATTGCAAAAGATTGCTACTATGGCATACAAATTGGAGCTTCCTGCAGCTTCTCAAGTGCACCCAATTTTCCATCTTTCATGTTTAAAGAAGGTTATAGGTGACAAACTCTTAGTTCAAACAATATTGCCAGAACTTGATGAGGAAGGAAAAATTATATTGGAACCAGAAGAAGTCACAGAAACAAGAACTCGACAGCTATGAAATCGATCAATTTTGGAGTATCTCATCAAGTGGAAGAACTTATCCACTGAAGATTCCACATGGGAGGATGAGAATTTTATACAGAAGCATCCAAAACTATTCAAGCGTTGAGGACAACACTTTTTTAGGAGAAGGGGCATGTTAGGTCCTATAATACTAGGGGATTACCCCATTACTATGAGTTGTATCCCTTAAAAATATTGTTGTGCGCCCTATTGTCCCCATATTGTTATTACTGTGCCCCGTAGAATCCCTCTATTGTTATTTTTGTGCCTTTATATTATTATTGTTAGGTTGCCTAGGTTATATTGTGACTCCTTAGTCTCCCATATATAGAAAGGAGGTTTTGTCATTTGAATCATCAAAGAATCATTCATTTGTGTAATGTAAAGGAGGTTGTCCCCTCAAATAGGCTGAATTCTAAGGCGTTGATCTATCTTTTCTATCTTTTTGTGAGCTGGTTTCATAACAGCAGGAAGCAACGACAAGGGGATCAGAATCAAGAAGGAGGAGGAGGTGGATGCTTTCCTAGCATCTGAGGGAAAGCTGGAGAAATAGAAGAAGAAGGACCTCTCCAAGGTCAAATGCTTCCACTGTGGGCAACTGGGTCATTATGCAACCCAATGTCTAAGGAAGAAGAGCAAGGGAGAGGCCTCCGAGACCAAGGCTGTGCTGGCAAGGGTAGAGAAGGAAGTGAAGATAGACGATGACTGTGCCATGAGTGCACACACACCACTTGAGTGGAAGTGATGAGACATCGAGTTGTAGTTAGATAGACTACATGCGATGAGGGGCAGGATCCTCGAGGTACTCAGCCTCTTGGATTAGACCTTGCTACGGGAGCCTCTAAGAGGAGTAGTAGTACTGGCGATGTCGATAGAGACAAATTCTAATGGAGCAACAGAGGGAGCTACAATGCAGGATTCCCAGGACAGTGTGAGGCAACAGTGCGAGAAGCACAAGAGTGTTGCACCAATGCAAGATGGCACAAAGAGGTGTGCAATGGTGCGAGATGCATGGAGTTGTTGCAGCAGCGCAGAGGTCAGAAAGGGAGCAGTTGTCAGCGATAGAGGGAGTTTTAGCATTGAGGGTGTCTCTAGCCTGACAGAGAGTCAGATTTGGGAGATCAGTTACTTAATTCTTAGTAACTGAGTTGCAGTGCAGTAGTTAGTAGTGGTAGTGCTATGGGCAGCATGATGTAGCATGATGAGAGGGGTGGCAATGCAGATGCAGCATGGCAGTGATAAGGCCATGGGCAGCAACACAGATGCAGAGGGAGTTGTAGTATGGATGCATCAGTGGTAGTGGCAGGGCCATGGGTAGCAATACATGATGCAATAGTGCAGAGGATGTTGGGCAGCAGGCCTAGTATCAACACAGGGACCAATGCTGAATGATCGAGGTTATACTCAGTGAGGATATTGCTAGAGCACAGTCCCCGCTAAGAGGGAGTGTTGATTTGGGGTAGCATCAGATGTGCTTTAGCCATGAAAATTGCTGTAGAGGCTAAAGCACATGAGATCTCCAATACCTAGAAAGGGTTTGGGCAGATTCTAAACAGTTTGGGAGATATTAAAATAATTAATATTTTTAATGGAGTCCCTAAGTCTAAACTCAGGGAAAATAAAATATTGATGTGAATTAATATAAAATTGTGTTAGAATGGTCCAAAAGTCATGGATCAAGCCAGATCTAATCTTAGCCGCTGATTAGGGACTTAATCTCGGCCGTTGAATTGTCAACGTGAAAAGTATAAGAGGAGGCTTGAGGGTCACTTGGAGAACACACCAAGAGATCAATATTTCGACTTTCTGGGGCTAGGTTTGTTGAGAAAGTTGAGTGAGTGATCAGAGTTGTAGCTGAGGGGAAGTGAATACAGAAGCAGAGAGGCAGAGATAGCACCGGGAGGATCAGTGCAATAGCCAGAGATAGTGGCGCAGAGGCAGCTAGGGGTTCATGTAGAGCCAGCCAACACTCACACAGAGGCAACTAGGGGTTCACACAGAGCCAGCCAACACTCACGCAGAGGTAGCCAGGAGCTGCGTAGTGCCTCAGAGAGCCAGCGTGGGTGATACAGAGGGCCAGAGCGCGCACGTAGTGCCTGCAGAGGCTGACACAGGCCAAGCCAGAGTAATGTTGGGCTAATGTTGGGCCAGAGAGAGGCTGACGCTAGTGTTTCATGTGGCAGATTGGAGCTGTGGAGATGCCAGAGTGTTTATTTGGGGTTTCAGCCAGAACATATGCTTCCGAGTAGAGAGGTACTACTGCCAAGATTTTTCTCTGTTGGGTGAGTCGGATTTGGCACCCAGATTGTATTATGAAACTGCTTAATAAATCAAACCCTTAGATAGTTGTACCAATTTCCCTGCATTGGGTTTTTCCGGGGACATAGTCCAAAAAAAACGATGTCACTTATGTGCTTGTCTCTATTTCCTTTAGTTGATGATTTGTAGTGTGTTGAGCATGTACTTGTATTTATTTCCAGTATTTACATGGTAAATAACTTGTTAATTAATAGAACAAGTAGGTAGGAATAAATCAGTAAAGTGCATGAATGGTTTCTAACGTGTCAGACTTAGAAATTCCAATAGAAAATGGCAAAGGGTATGGGGGAATACTAGTTTTAGTGAAAGAAAAAGAAGGCCGTCACATTCAGTTAATTAAAGAAGATGCAAATAAACAATATTTATGGTTGAAAATATCAGAGAATGAGAATCACATAAGAATTGCAACATGCTATTTTTCTCCTCAAGTCTCAAAAACTTACAAAAATAAGGGGCTTGACAACAAAGATTCGTATGCAGCTTTACAACAAGATATTGTCGTGTACTCTTAGCAGGGAGAAGTTCTTTTGGTGGGAGATTTCATTGCTAGAACAACAAATAATCAAGATAGCATTCTTTGTTGCAAATAGGATAACAATCCTATTTGGCTCACTGAAGAGGAGAATCCCCAATGGGTGAGGTGTTCAGAAGATGAAAAAGTTAGAAATCATTTTTGAGAGGAGTTTCTTACACTGTGTGGGGCTTTCAAATTAATTATTTACAATGGTCTAGATAGATGGAAAAGGTCTGGGAACTTCACTTCCAACACATACAATGGGGCAAGTGTCGTTGACTATGTGATGTGCTCACAAAGCTTGATAGAAAAGATAGACGAAGTTAGTATTGGAGAGCATATTTGGGATTTAAAATCAGACCATAACCCAATTTATATAAGGTTATCATGGTTAGAAGAAAGGCAACATAGGAGTAAAACCCAATGCTCTTGACAATCACTATCAAGGGGCAAAATTATTCTAACACAAGAAAATTGTACTATCTTCAAGGCAATGTTAGAGAGATTAATTCAGAAGGAGAAAATTGGTTTCAAAAGCTTCAACAATCATGAGTTAACAAATATAATTCAAAGTGCACTTGAGAAGTGCAAGAGAGCAAAAAATAGGAAATCAAAATCAAATTGTTTTCTTGTAAATGCTTGGTTGGATGAGGAATGAAAAATGGCAAGGAGAACCTTGAAAGAGGCAGGAACGAAGAAGATGAATGTAAAATTATATAAGCAGATACTAAAATGGAAAAAAGATGAATTCATGCAAACAAGGAGAGAAGAGTTAATATATTTAAGCATGAATAATCCAAAACTTTTCTGGCAGGAACTGCAACCAAGGAAGAAGCAAATTGAAAATAATATTACAGCCAATCAATGGTTTGAATATGCAAGGCAACTCTATGAGAAAGAATCTGAGGTGGATTCGTCGCCCAGGATCAACACAAATTCAAAGCTCTTCACATTACATGAGGTGGAGAATGGAATTAAGAAGCTGAAAACAAGAAAGGCAAATGACTTGGTTGAACTTCAAGCAGAGTATCTAAAATGGGGAATGAATGCTCTTGCACTGCACATCATGGAAATATTCAACAACATCATTCAACAAGGATTCCCAAGAGACTGGACAACTAGCCTAACAATACCCCTTTTTAAAAGTGGAGACATTAATAATCCATCCAACTATAGAACAATTATGATCCATCCTTTGTTTGCAAAGCTTTTCGGTAGCATGGTAGAAGACAAAATTAGTAAGTGGGCAGAATTAAAAGAAAAGAGGGAAAGAGAACAAGCGGGTTTTAGGCTGAAACATTTTATAGTAGATCATGGCATCACATTGAGAAACATTGTTGAAAAGGTTTGGGAGGACAAAGAAGAAGTATTTTGCTGCTTTATTGACTTCAAAAAAGCATTTGACATAGTCCCTAGGGATATGTTGTGGCATAGAATGGAAGAACTTGAAATTCCTGTGCATTATAGAGCCGCTGTCCATAGACTTTATGAAGAAGTGAAAGTCAAAATTAGAACCTTAGCAGGTATTTCAGAAAGATTTAGAAGTGACATTGGAGTCAAGCAAGGTTGCCCTCTATCCCCTACTCTTTTTGGTCTATATATTGATAAATTGGAAGAGTGGCTAAATCTACAAAGTGGAGATGGTGTTCGGTTGGGGGAGATTGTGATAAAGCTTCTTTTATATGCTAATGATATTGTATTGATTTCTATATCGGCACATGGATTGCAAATTTAGTTATATTCCCTTGAGCATTTTTGTAGAGCAGTGGGGATGCAAGCCAATACTAGCAAAGACCAAAATAATGATTTTTTCTAATAGAAGGAAGCAGAACCAACATACTTTCTTCTTTGAAGACAACATTCTTGAAGAAGTAAATGAGTACAAGTACCTTGGGATTGATTTCAACAACAAACTCAATTGGGAGGATTACATAAAGAAGATAGATTTAGGAGGGTGGAAAGCATTATATGCTCTTCAAAATAGATGCAGAGAGGCAGAGTTATGGTATTGGAAAACGATTAACATGCTTTTTGGACTCCTAGTTTGTCCAATGATGTTATATGGGTGTGAATTGTGGGCTAGCAACACTCTCGTCTCAAAAT
Organism: Pinus taeda; assembly: GCA_000404065.3. Classification (NCBI taxonomy): domain Eukaryota; kingdom Viridiplantae; phylum Streptophyta; class Pinopsida; order Pinales; family Pinaceae; genus Pinus; species Pinus taeda. Next base: position 338,883 of record APFE030806147.1, on the reverse strand, counting down.
GGAAACAAATCTAGAAAATCCAATCCAAGAATGCTTGATCATGGGCAAGTTCAAAATAAAAAGTTCAGTACCTTATGAGATAATGTTGAGTGAAACAGGAACAACTCCCATTGAAGCAATTGCTATGGTGCGGCTCATAAGATATCTAAAAAGAATTGATCAAATGAGAGTAGGTAGATGGCCTAATGTTATCTTTAATGAAGGCATGAGTGAAAGAAAGAAAACATGGATGAAACAAAACTACACATGGATGAAAAAATGGAATATCTACCTCAATGCCTGTCACACAAATAGCAAGGAGCTAAAGGATTTTGTTATGGAGAACTTTCGTAAAAAGGTATGGGGAAAAGAGTTGGGTAGAAGGAAGAAATATTACATTGAGGAATTCAACCCTGTGTGTGATCTACAACAAAAAGAGTTCATTGGAGCTAGCATTTCGTGGAGGGTAAAGGTTCTTATTGCTCAATTAAGGACCAACTCACATCAACTTCGGTGTGAAATAGAACGGTGGAAAAGGCATAAAGAAGCTTGGGAAGAACGGGTGTGTACATTTTGCATGTCTAGGGCTGTGGAATCGGAAAAAAATTTCATTTTGGAATGTGATGCATTCAGAGACATCAGAGAAAGTTATGAGAACATGTTAGCATAAGTTTCTTGGCATTGTCTTTTTAACGGGGGATTGTTGGAAGGTTGGGCCAGCTCATCATCAATTTGAATTGAAAAAGGATTGAATTGCAAAAAGCGATAAACAAGGAACTAATGGTCTCATAGACTATTTTTAGTCTCATGGACCTTAAAATATCATTTCATTTCATTTCATATCCTGATCATGGAGGTGGCCATTAGAACCGAATTCAGAAATTGAACTCATAAACCATCATTAGAAAACCAAGCATAAGTCTCTAATTCATTAAAAATGACAGAAAATAGATGTTACTCAACCACTTAGAACATATGAAATGTGACATAGTGTTTTTACCATAAATCATAGTAAGAGTGGTGATAAATAAGTGAACTGAGAAGGCAACATGATCAAAACATGAATATGAATAATGAAAAAAATGACAAATTAGCAACCCAATGCCATCAACTTCAACTATTGATACTTGGTCCTCTGTTGGTCTATCTTCTGATGTAGCATATATTTTTGGAATATTCTTTTTTACATCGTCAATTGTTGCAACTTCTTGCATATTGTAAACATGCTTAGTATTTTCCTCCCTCTGAGGACAGTCTTTGAGAATAAATTCTTCTCCACATCTCCAACATCTTAGAGATATTTCCTAAGACTCTCTTGGCTTATCAATTATTGATTTTTTTGGTTTAAGTCCACCTTGAGTTTGAAAGTTTCGCTAGAAGCTACTTTTTGCTAGATAATTTCATTTAAATCATTTGGCTCTGATTCCTATGTTGAGGAAAGCTTAAATCGTTTCTTCCTCTATTCAAACTTCTCCTTTTTATTTTCTTTCCACAATATATTGAATTATGGATTTTTTCTCTTTGATAATAACAATATTAAGCCTTTATTATTGTCTCTCCAAGGGTCTTAAGCTCATCAAACTCAATTTTGTCTTTGGATGAACCATGAAATCCACTCAGAAAACATTGAAATTTCACATTCTCATATTTGATAAATGGAACATATCTTAACATTTACACAAACTTGTTTTCATGTTCTTCCATAGTTGATTGAAACAACTTCATTTCATGAAATTCCTTGAATTTTTCATCATGATACCTCCATGAAATATATTTTTAACAAAAATACTTCTTAAATTCCTTCCATTTTATTTTTTTCTCGATGATATTCTTTACACTCTTGATATTTTCCCACCAAAGGGATGCTCCCTTGTTTAGGTTATAAAAGGCTATTCAAATTCTCATATTTCTAGAATAATCATGTACTTGAAAATACTTCTTCATTCCCAAAATTCAAGCTTCAGTTTCTTCTCGAAATTTGATCTTCCTCAACTCTCCCTACAATGGATCTTCAGAAAATTTCTTCTTCTTCTGATGCCTGGAAGAAGAGTTGTATTTCTTCCTAGTGGAATCATTAGAAGTAGTTGTCTTCTAGCTCAAAGCATTTGATGATGTGTCAATATCCTCATTGGGAACTTGAGCCTTATCACTATGAGATCTTTTCCTTGAGAATTTTTTACTAATGTTATTTGATGTTTTTCCTTGATGCACGTTCTTCTGCATTTTAGTCAAGTTTTGTACCAAGGAAATATTGGATTTAATAATTTTTTCATTGTCATATTTGTAAATCTGAATTTCCATTTTTTAAACTTCCCATAGCCTCTACCATATCTAGAGGAGTCTCCATATTTCTTGTTTCATTTGTTTCAATTTCATGATCACCTCCTTAATGAGTCTTAGATTCATGGTGTTGTGGTGAATCCCCACAATGTTACTCTCTTAATTTCTTGTTTTCTCACTTCATGACGAGAAAGTAAGTTAACTGTTATATTCTTCTTTTAACCAAACATATAATAATGATCTATTTATCATTTTTATTTGTGTCCTTACAACATTGAGTGATGTAACCATGGATATGATACCAGTTTGTAACACACCCATTTATTAAAATTATATCAGTATAACTAAATATATGATAAGGAATTATAATCAACAAAACTTGATATGTAATTTCCTAATAATGTCTCATTGTGTTGTTTTCATTTCCAACCCTTTAATCTACTCTAAGAAGATGAGTTGTCGTAATTCCTCTTATTTGCATCACTTTAAACTACTTATATAATGTTAACATCATGTTTTTCTCATTTAGATATTTCCAACAATATAAATTTAATCAAAATCTAAGTTATGGTCATAGAGTTATGGCCCTCATAAATTACACAAAATTATGCCATGTTTGCAGCTGACATGTGACATCATGTCTATGTGTCATTACCACATTTTTCCATGTCACTTATACATGGTTGACATGTGGTTTTCCTTCATCTACATGTCACCATCACATTGTGCTACCTCCATGGGGTGGACACATTAGCTGCCTAACCACATTAGGATATGGAAAAATCCCAAAAAGGCTTCTTCTACAAAAAGCTAGATCTTTGGATTAAAAAAATGTGAATATGATTTTCATTATATAATACGAATACTTGACAGGATGGCAATTATTGGGTTCAGATATGGGAAAAACCTAATGGCGTGATTCTTTAAAAACATGGATTTTTGGTTTGATATACTCCAAATCTGATTTTTGAGAGATGATGGAAATTATTATACAGTAACAACATTTGACAAAATTCAATTTGAATTTTGCCAAAAATATCCTAATCTTAAAAAAGGGACACTTTTCCAAAATGTTGGATTTCTGGGTTCTAGATTTGTTAGAATATGGGAACAGTTCATGGTAATGAAAATTAATGGATTCCAATCTAGATTCTATCTAACACATCTAAATCTAGGAAAATCCTTAATGACCATTTTCCTAAAAGCCAGATTTTTCAAATCCCACTTTATTAATTCAATGTCATCCCCATCATGTAGGCTCGACATCATCTTCGTGCCACATCAACATGCCACTCTACTATGCAACATCATCTTGAATTATCATTCCTATCATATCATTATGACACACCATCACATGGCATTGTATTATCGATTTTGTGGCTCCACATGTCCTAGCCAACTAGAATCTAGATCTGAGATTTCATAAAAACATGGTTTAAGTCATTTTCAAATTGTCAGAAGTTTGTATTTGTTAATAGAAGGACTCTAGATATCCAAATTGTGTTAATAAGTGTTCTTGTTAACAAACCACCAACTATTGGGCTACACGACACATTGTCATTTAATTCAATCTAGTTCGGTTAATGGTATCTAACTAATGGAAATGGGAATAAATTCCATCAATTTATGGATTCATTAATCGGCCTATGAGGGAATTTTTTTTGGGACCATTAGGACAATGGGGTAGCCAAAAAAGAAATTGTATATCTTTAATTGGTTGGATTAATAGACTTCAATTAATGTGAATTGCAAAAGACACCTTCAACTAGCAGTTTTGTTGAGTAGCCACTGGGGAAAACAAGGTTTTGCATTCACTAAGTTAAGGTCATGCCCCACTGACCCATATGAAAAAGGGTTTGAGACAAACACCTCTAATTCCCAATTTTTTCTATATACACATTGTGGAAATAAATTTCTTTATCTAACTTGTTAATAATTTAGGGGATTTCATGGTACATATTGTTGGACATTGTTGTCGTTGATGTCAAATCCAAAGGAATGGCATTCAAGCCAAAAGAGGCACATGGAAAATGTATGTTAGATGGAGATTAAACAATAGACGGAAGGAGGGAGAATCATGGATTGGTATCTCCTTGAAAATCCAGCAAGAAGAAGCTAAGAGAACAAAACAAGGGATGAAAAGCCAACTGAAGGAAAAAGAAGAACATTGTGAGAAACTTGAAGTAGAGATTGTCTTATTTAAGGAATGAGGTAGACAAGCCCAACAAGAACTTGAAAAGTTCTCAAATGTTGGATGACATTTTCAACAATCATAGATCACCATATGACAAAATAGGTCTTGGTTATGTGAGAAAGATTTCATATAGCGAAGATATAACCCTTAAGTCACCATAATGTTTGAAAGTCATGAAAGCCCCAAACATAATGGAAGCAACAGAAGAAATAAGAATGAGATTGGAACAGCTAATACACCTAGAAGCTATGTTGATGCCCTCAAGGGAACCCATACACAATACAAGCAGTAATGAAATCAAGGGACCCATACACAATACAAGTAGTAATGAAATAAGAGACAAGGATTAGCAAAGAGTTGAATCTTCTCCAAAGCATAACAACTTCAAAAGAATATTTCATCAAGACAATCCTTCTCAGCCAAGTATCAAACTATATTCCTTGTTTATTGTTTTTCATTTAAAACTATGGACATAAAGCAAGAGATTGTAAATCCTATGCCATGGAAGATTATAGAAGTGCTTAGTATACTTCTAAAAGCAAGTTTTTAGGTAGAGAAATCAGAAATCAAAATGGATACATCAACAGAAGTCATAAGTCATTCGCTCCCCTGTTCAAGTTTAGTACATAATGCTATAAATGCCACAACCTTGGGCATATATCATGTCACCGCAAAAGAAATATGAAATGGTTTCCTAAGAAAGGAAGAAGATAATTCTACTAAGCATAAAGAAAATTTCACAAAGGTGTGGAAAAGAAAACAAGTAGAGCCAAATACGGAAAATTGTAAATTAGCTTTGTATGTCCAGGATCCAACTCTGAATTAAGGAAGGTCATCCTTGCTATGTAGCCTTGCCATGATGGAAAGAATGCTAATCAAAAAGGTTCTAAAAGGATATTTTAACACATGAGGACAAGAAAGGATGTTTATCAAGATTTATACATAAATATTACAATAAAACAAGATTAGGAAGCTTCAATGACAACTGCATTAGTCAAAGATGAAAAGTAAAGAATATCAAATGCTTCTTGGGAATAGAAAACCCTTGTTTCCTATTCTGAGCTTGTCAAGTTTCACTTAAGTGGGAAATTGTCAAGAAGCACACTGTTAAATTGTCATTTGCCCACTTTATCATAAGTCGTTGGCGATGTTGATGACAAGCCAGAGGTCAATGGTGGTGTTGATGGTAAGTCAAAGGTTGTTGGTGGTGTTAATGACGAGTCAATGGTTAATGATAATAAGGTTAAGGAAAATTACCTTCTACTCAGTTTGAAAATATGTAGTTTGAAATATTCTACAAAATACTAGCACATTAGCTAGTCTTGAGTCATATCCTAATCTCCCTCAAGGAGGGATCATGGAGTGTAATGTTGAGCCTGTAGAACATAGAAATGTTGAAGAGTCGAAAAGAATTCTAAAAGGATTTGAATCATTGAAAGGGCAAAAGGTATCTAAGAGATTTAATAAGAAAAATTTTCTTGGTTAAGTAATTAGATATGATCCTAAATCATAATGGTTTAAGGATTTATATGAAGACGAAGATAAGGAGGAGCTCAAGAACTTGATTGCATTTTGCTGCCAGTTGGTGATGCTACGTCATATGTTTCTCATAAAAGGCATTTATCTACTATTGATGATGATAATGAGAAGCCTAATATATTTGCAAAAATAAAAGTACATAAAACTGGATATAGATGGCACTCCAGGTAAATTGAGAAAATTTCGGATTGCAGAAGATCAAACACCATCTCAACAGACACCAAAATCAAAGAAAAAGAAATCCATTCTTAAGGGGAAGAGTAAACACTCATAGACCAACACACTTAAAGCTAAAAAAAGGATCAATGACAAAGAAAGTTGTTGAAAGGAAAGGAGGTTATAAGTTCAGTGACACAAAGAGTAAAAACAAATGAAAATCACAAAAGAAGAAATCAATAGGTAAGATCATTCAGGATTCAACAAAACAACATTCAAGAGTGACTAAAAGTCTCAAATTTGATTCAACAAAGAAGAAAACACCCACAAAATCAAAGTAATCATCCCATGATTCTCCCAAGAAGGAAAAAATGACTAGATTTGGGAGAACTGTACGCGCTCCTAACAAATATCTAAAGGTGAGGAGTGTTGATGCTTATGCAGATAATAAAGTAGAGGTACATAAAGTTTCAATGAAAAAAAAAGGAAGAGGTATATACACCTAGACAAAGACGGAAATTGGGTCTGATATTTAGGGTGGCTTATCTACAATAGATAACAAGCAAGCAAAGAAGACAAAGACAACAAACGATCTAAAAATTCAATTTACGAACATCGTAGAAGATGCTAAATTGCATATATCACATGAGAACACATATGATGCTAAATTTAAGGGTCAATTGAATGGGAGAAAGTTGAGGGTAGTTTTCCATAATCAACTAGGAATAGACTTGTATGGGGAAGTAAAGAAGAAGGATTGGGTATGTTCTCATTTGTTCTAGAAAATGGTTGCGATGAAACTGTACAGAATCATCTTTTAGGGAGATGTTCATCAATGGGATCAACCCACATTTTTTTTTTCACATACACTACTATGATTAATATAGTCTGCAGACACATAATGCAATACAAGAAGGCCAAGGAAAATTGATTAAATGGCAGTGAAAAACCACATAAAAATCATAGAGAAGTTTCTCTCCATCAGAAGGAAACTGACTTAAGTGACTTTCAATCCAAGTGGAGCAGTCCTTAGTGACAGTAAAGGCAGGGGGAGTAGTTGACAAACAAGGGGAGTAGTTACCGTTTTCCATTGATGTCAAAGGGGGAGAGAATGTAGAATTGTTGCCAGCAATGAAAAATGGGGGAAAATGTTGGACACTGTTGTCATTGATGTCAAATCCAAAAGCATGATGTTCAAGCCAAAAGAAGCACATGAAAAATGTATGTTAGGTAGAGATTAAGAAATAGTCGGAAGGAGGGAGAATCATGGCCTGGTATTGAATTCTACTACTATTTCCATGGTCATTGGTGTTGCCCTAGCAATGTCAAACCTGCATGTAAAATCAAATAATCTCGCGTTCTCCTAGAACTCGAGCATGTTTTAATACTAAGAGTTATTTACATATATAATGGTTGAGTTTATAACATATTTGTAATCGATAACAAAATGTTAACCGTTCAAAGACAAATAACAATTATTAATTAAACGACTATACTATTATTTCATATTCCTATTACGTTGAAGGTGGAGGAGGCTTCATATTTGTTGTTAGTTACTTCTTACTTCATTCTAGAAGTTGAACATAGTTTTCATAGTTATAGATTCTTAGGAAGGGAGTTGAAGTCTTGCCAAGGCAAGTCACAATCTCATAGATGTTAGACCATGGTGCTGGCAATGAGTTTGATTGCAAGGATGCCAAAAACAAAATGACCAAGAATAATGCAAAATATGGTTTGTCATTATTCTCTGTCACCAAATTGATTTGAGCATTAAATCCTCAATCAAATTTCCTCAAAATTTTAATTGGATCATTGCAAGAATGCTTCATTAGATATTTGATCATGAAAGGGTCATGGTGTTATTTTGTTGAACATGGATGTTGCTGGAACATTGTTGGTAACCAATTTCTTCCTGCTTTTTATGAGTAAAGGACCAAGGAAGTTGATTCCAATCGACACACTTCGATTGAGAAATTTTAGCAGAAAGGTAAGCCTCACTATTTGTTAATATTTTAACATAATTTTCAACTGAGATGATAAGTGGGGTCCCAAATAAATGATACCTAAAACACATAGATAAAGCTAGCGTGTGACCATTTTAGATGTGGATTGGGTTAGCAAAATAACACAACCAGCTTTGCGGTCTAAGATAGTTTAACTTTGTGGTAAAAGGAAGGTCAATCTCTGAATAAGAATGAGTGATTTGCAACCAAGGTCTGTCTATCCTGCAGTCAAGAAGGAGTGAAGTCTACATTCAACTCTGAGGTAGAGCAGATTTATTCTTGAGTCATTTTCTTTGGAAAGAGGAGGAGAAGGACAAAAATTCTTGTGTTAAAAAAAATCCAATAAAGGCCTATCAATAGGAATTTTGGTGGTAAAAGCAACAAGTTTTGAGTGTTTGTTGAGTTAGGGCTTGTGTAAAGGACTAAATACAAGCAATGGGATGTAACAGTTGTGGAGAAGCCTTGTAAAGTTGTCGACGAAAGACCACATGGTAGAAAAAAGAAGACTACGTGATAGAGAGGTAGGAGGAGTGTTGGTTCTCGGGAATGCAGATACAAAGAAGAAAAAGGGTAGAGGAGACTGAACCTTGCAAATATTTTCTACTAATTCTATCAAAGGACTAAATTATGAAGATTAGGCTGAGGTATGTAGCAAGTCAAAAGGAAAAAGTGTCGATCAAAGGAACAAGGTTAACGATGTAGGTTGAGAAGAATTTTTGGTAGAAGAGGATAAAGTAAAAGATTAGTGTTTGAGCAGACTAAGGAAAATGAGTCTAAGGAAGTGTTGATGATAAAGCAAAGGAATAAGACAAGACAAAATACCAGATCAAGGAGCAGAGCAATAATATGTAGGTTGGTGCCAACAACTCATTGAGTTGGCACTCAATTGAGAAGATTAGAGTCTACTGTAGATTGGTTCTAATGAAGTCATTGAGTTGGTGCTCAGCTAGGGGTCTAAAATCCTGTGTAGGTTGGTGCCCACTAAAGCCATAAGTTGTTTGTTACTAAGGATTGGTGTTCTCATCTTCTTGATAGGTTGGAGCCTACATTTTTGTAAGTTATTGCTTACAGAGGATTGGTGTCATCACAAATGTTGTAATGATTTGAATAATGTTTGAAAATCATTCAAGTATTTCTTATAAAAGATTTGTGTTTCATGATTTATGCACACTAAATGTTTTAAATGCTAAAAATTGCTAATATTAATGAAATATTGATTCACCACCCCTCTCAATATTTCCAACAATTGGTATTAGAGTGGGTACCTTCAGACACAACTTAACAATTGGAAGGTAGATTTTAGAAACATAAATGGAAAACTCAAGAAGGCGTGATTCCAAACCCTTGAAATAAGTCTCCTCCATAGTCATGAATACATAACCTTTTAAATAAGATGAAGACAATCAAAAGAGAGTTTGATCAAGAAAAAGGTTACTCAAACAAAGAGTCAAGCTCATAAAAGAAAATATAAGACTTGAAGAGCAGTTGTAAAATCTTGAGGAGAAGAATCATAACATTGATGAAATTGAAGCTATTCTTTTGAGACTTCGGGAAACAAAAAAGAGAGAAGAAATGTTGACAAGTCAGTGAAATAAAAATGTTGAAGACTATGAGAAGCTAGAAGTAGAAGTTGATAAAAATAGAAAGAGCAATATAAAAAATTGGAAGGAATTATCTCCTTGAAGATCCAGCTAGAGAATTGAAGAAGGGACGAAAATCTAACTGAAGAAAAAAGAAGAAAATTGTAAGAAACTTGAAGTATAGATTGTCTTATTAAGGAATGAGGTAGACAAGCTCAACAAGAACTTGAAAGGTTGTCAAATGTTGGATGATATTCTCAAAAAACAAAATCACCATATGAAAATATAGGTCTTGTTTATGTGGGAAAGATTTCATACAAAGAAGATACAAACCTTAAATCACTAGAAAATCCTAAAGGTCATAAAAGCCTCAACCACAATGGAAGCAAGGGAAGAAATCAGAATGAGATTGGAAGAGCTACTACACCTAGGAGCTATGTCGATGCCCTCAAGGGACCCATACATAATACAAGTAGTAATAAAATGAGAGACAAGGATCAACAAAGATTTGAATCTTCTCCAAAACAAAATTACTTCAATAGAATTGTTTCATTAAGACAATCCCTCTCAGCCAATATCAAACTATATTTCTTGGCTAATTTTTTTCATGTACAAACTATGGACCAGGCTTGTGGGGGAGTGCGCACCCCCTCCCCTCCCCCCCCACCCTCATGAATCTGCTCCCATTTCACGCTCCGCTCGAGAGCTAGTAGGGAGCTACTTGGGAGCGTGCTCCCTTTAAAAAAAAAAATGCTCCCTGGTTTTGAGGGAGCGATTATGGGAGTGATCACTGCTTGACAGCTCCCCTTTGCTCCGGGAGTGTTTTTTTAAGAGGGGGAGCGGTCGTGGAGTTATCGCTTCCAATCACTCCCCCTCTTTCAAAAGTGCTCCTGTCGATGTCGAAAAAGGCCGCGTGATCGAGAGAGGGAGGCGACAGCCGATGGATGGAGAGGGAGAGGAAGGGGAGGAGGAAAAGGTTAAAAAGATCCTCTCCCCTCCCATTATTCACCCATTTGCTAAGTTGGAGAGAGCAAGAGAGAGTTTGGAGCTTGGAGAGAGCAAGAGACAGGAGCTTGAGGAGCTTGCAAGGGAGATTGGAGCTTGGGATTGAAGGCCAAAGAGGTGGGATCTACACTCTAATATAGAATTTTTGTTTTTTTATGTTCATTGCTAAATAAATAAATAAAATCTCTATTTCCTATTCGCATTCCTCATTTTTTTTTGTAGACTCAAAACTTCAAACATCATGGCTATATGGCTTTCCATTTTCTTCTTGTTGGTTCCTTTTTGGTTATTATGGTATTGGTGAATAGGAGGGTTGATCATGGTGAAGAAGAGGATGAAGAAGTGGGTTATAGTGGATTTGATGAAAACCCTAGAGAGGAGTACCTTGGCGAAGAGGAAGAGAGTGGACATGATGAGGCCCACAGAGCTAAACAAGACCGAACCCCATTGTGGAAATATGTTACTAGGCCTAAAGTAAGGAAAGGAGGTGGAACCACAAAATTTACATGCAACCATTGCAACAAATATTACATAGGTTCATACACCCGTGCTAGAAGGCACCTCTGTGGGAAAAGGCCATGGGATGGAGATAAACCAATAGGAATCAAAGCTTGTGTAAGTGTGCTAGCAATAGATAGAGCCAAATACACAAGGGAAGAAGAGGAAGCCCAATATAAATCTAAAAAATCAAAGGGTTTCTTTGAACATAGCTCACAATCACATGCACAAAGAACTCCCTCAGCATCCTCCCATGGCAGTGGATATGGAGGCACAGGAACAAACATCTCTTTAAGGCGTAGAACCATATTATATTTCCTTGACGAAGGGTGTAGGAATGATGTGGATTCAAAAATTTACCGATTTCTCTATGCATGTGGGATACCATTCAATGTTCTTCATTCACCTTATTTGCATGAAATGGTTTTTTCCATAAATGATGCCCCCAGAGGATACAAGAGCCTTGAGTATGACAAGGCTAGAACCATTAGACTTGATCATGAACAAGCAAAAATATCACATTCTTTGAATAGAATAACAAATTCTTGGACTAAGCATGGGTTGTCCATTGTATATGATGGATGGACAAATGTAAAGGCAAGCCATTGATAAGTGTTCTTGTTGTGCCTGTTGGTGGTGCCATCTTCCTTTCAGCATATGATTCCTCAGAGAAGTTCAAGGCCGACATCAACATTACAAAATCATTACTTGGAACAATTGAGCGTATTGGGCCATACAATGTCATCTAAGTCATCACTGATAATGCTACTAATTGTAAGGCAACAACAACAACAATTATTAAGGATAAATACCCCAACATATTTTGGTTTGGGTGTTTGGTTCACACAATGAACCTTTTGATGCATGATATTATTAAGAACAAAAACCAACAATATAAATGGATTGGTGATTTGTACAAGAGAGGCAAACAAATGATAAAATTTATTACAAATTATAGAAATACCCATGGGCTTTCTCACTCAAGATTGGAGCTGTTGAAGATTGCGAAGACTAGATTTGGTAGCTATTACCGCACCTTCAAGCGCCTTTTGAAGGTAAGAGAATCATTGGCTAGCATGGTATCAAGTCCACACTGGTAGTTATTAAAGGATAGGGCTACAAATCCAGCTGACAAGCAAGGTTTTGAACAGGTGGAGGAGATCACTCTTGATGGTCTGTTTTGGGCACGTGTGAGGCAAGTATTGCAATTCACCAAGCCCATTTATAGCGTGTTTCATTTTGCACATACAGATAACTCAATGATTAGGGAGGTGTATGAGCAGATGGATACCATGTTGGGGCAAATAAAAGATATTGTTCAGGAAGATGATCCCAACTTGTATATACTGATTCAAAATTTTGTGTGTACATGGTGGGATAAACTTAATATTCCACTACATGCCTTGGCATATATGTTTATGCCAAAATACTACTCTCCATCTTGGTTGGGCCAACCTGCACCTGGGGTTGGGGTTAGGGCCAAACCCCATACAAATTTAGAGGTACAAGAGGGATATATGAAAGCATTAGACAAGCTAGTCCCTAATAGGGAGGAATGTGTTAATCGACATCTTGAATTAGGAAGATACTTTAGTTTCAATGGTTTGTTTGGTTCTTTGCATGCAATGGAAGATAGAGACATATTTGATGCTTTCACATGGTGGGAAGCATATGGCGACATGGGACTTTTGCCAAAACTGGCAAAATTGGTTTTCTCACAAGTTGTAAATACTTCTTCTTCAGAGAGGTGTTGGAGCACCTACAACTTCATACATAATGTGAGAAGAAACAGATTCAATGAAAACTAGGTAGAAATCTTGGTTTATGTGCACTACAACTTAAGGTTGTTGATTCATTATTGTGATCAGGCTTATGAGGACATAACATATAAAATTTTGGACAACCACCCAAAGGATGATAATTTGGAGGATGGCACTATACATCTTGAAGAATTGGAAGCATAACTTTTGAGAGATGATGATGAAGCAACAACAACCATGCCACCCCCACCATCTAGTAGCAATGCCAGTGCTCGAGTTCCAATATCTTTTCCTTTGCTTCTGCCACATCCAACTACATCCTCACGTGGAGGGTATGTGTCTTCTAGTTCTGGTCCTGCAATTATGTGGGAGGAGACTCCTAGAAGACCACCAATACCATGGTTACCTGCACAGAAATTAGACATTTCTCATGGCGGCAAGAGGAAACTATAGATAATAGATTTACTTGTCTTTTCTAGTTTCTAGTAGTCTTTATAACTATTGACTATTTCATATTTATTATGATATTTTTTGTAAACAATATATGACAATTTAAGCTTGAAGTTTGAAGTTGGAAATTCTAACTCATTGGTAATGAATTATGAATATGATGCTTCATGAAAGTTGAAAGTTGTTTCATTTCATGTTAGATATTCTTTGTTCTAACGGTTACACTTTGATTACAAGTACAAATTTGGTGATCAATGATGATAGATGTTATATATTGAATTTTGAAAGCTTGAAACTTTAAGATTGATGAATCATGAGACCCAATATGTTGTACATTACTAACTTGTGGACGTGGTTGATGAAGATTATAACTTCTAAATGATTGATGTTATATTATTCAATCTATGTTTTTATGCTTTTTATATCTAATTCATCATTCTACATGCTTTTGTTGACATATATGCATCAAATATAAAAAAAATATATATAGTATATAAAAAATCGCTCCTTGAATCACTCGAAAATGGGGAGCTTATGAAAATGTTGTTCCCACACCCACTTCCACTCCCTCTCTCATGTATTCTTGCTATGGACATAAAGAAAAGGATTGTAAATTTTATGCCAGGGATGATTATAGAAGTCCTTATTAGAATTCTAGAGACAAGTTTTCAGGTAAACAAATTAAAAATAAAAATGGATACATCAACCGAAATCATAAGTCATTCACTCCCTTATTCAAGTTCATAACATAATGCTACAAATTCCACAAATGCCACAACCTTGGGCATATAGCATATGACTGCAGAAACAACATGAGATGGCTTCCTAACCAGTTCAAGGAAGAAGATAATTCTGCTAGGCATAAATAAAAATTCACAAATGTGTGGAGAAGAAAACAAGTAGAGCCAAATATGGAAAATCATGAATTAGCTTTGTATGTTCAAGATCCAAGTTTGAATTAAGGAAGGTCACCCCTGTTATGCAACCTTTCCATGATGGAAGAATGATAGCCAGAAAGGTTCTAAAAAGAGATTTAAACACTTGAGTACAAGAAAGGATTTTTATAAAGCTTTATACATAAATATTACAATAGAACAAGACCAAGAAACTTTAATGACAATTGCATCAGTCAAAGTTGAAAAGTAAGGAAGATGAAATTCTTATTAGGAATAAAAGACCCTTAATTACTATTATGACCTTGGACATGAGTGGGAAATTGTTAAGAAGTGTAGTGTTAAATTGTCATTTTCTTTCTCTATCACAATCTACTAGTGTTGATGATGACGAAACAGAGGTTGTTGGTGGTGTTGATGGCAAGTCAAAGATTGTTGGTGGTGTTGATGACAAGTGAAAGGTTAATGATAATAAGATATTTATTTATTATGGACAATTACCTTTTACTCAGTTTGAAAATATGCAGTCTAAAAATATTCTGCAAAATACTAGCATGTTGGCTAGTCTTGAGTCAAATCCTAGTCTACCTCAAGGAGGGATCACAGAGTGTAATGCTAAGCTTATGGAACATAGAAATGTTTAAAATTCTGAAAGTATCCTTAAGGAATTTGAATCATTGAAAGGGAAAAGGATGTCCAAGAGATTTAATAAGAAAAAATTTCTTCGTGAAGTAATTAGATATGATCCTAAATCACAATGGTTTAAGGTTTTGTATGAAGATGGAGATGAGGAGGAACTCGAGAGCTTGATCACATTTTGTTGCTAGTCGGTGATGCTAGGAAATATTTTTCTCATAAAATGCATTTATCTACTAATGATAATGAGCACGAGAAGCCTAATATAACTACAAAAATAAAAGTTTAGAAAACTAGATATAGATGGCACTCCGAGTAAATCAAGAAAATGTCAAACTGCAAAAGATCGGACACCATCTCAATGGAAATCAAAAGAAAATAAAAATATGTCTGTTGTTAAGGGGAAGAGTAAAAGCTTGCAGACCAACACACCTAAAGCTAAAAGAAGGGATCATCCATAAAGAAAGTTGTTGAAAGGAAAGGAAGTTCTAAGTTCAAAAACATAAAGAGTAAGAAAAAAAACAACCAATGGGTAAGATCATACAAGATTCAACAAAATAGCATTCAAGTGTGATTAAAAGTGTCAAATTTGATTCAAAAAATAAGTAAACACCCACAAAATCAAAGAAATCATCCTAATTTTACACTCCTAACAAATCTTTGAAGGCGGGGAATGTTGATGGTGATGCAGATAACAAACTAGAGGTACATAAAATATCAATGGAAGAAAAAGAAGAGGTGCACAAACTAGACAAAAAAAGAAATTGGGGTTTGATATTCATGGTGGCTTATCTACAGTGGATAACAAGTGAGCAAAGAAGATAAAGGAAATAAATGATTTGAAAATTCAATCTAAGAACATTGTAGAAGATGCTAAATTATAGAAATCACATGAGAACACATGTGATGCTAAATTTTAGGTTCAGTTGAGTGAGGAAAAATATGAGTACAATTTTCCACAATCAACTAGGAATAGACTTGGATGGGGAAGTAAGGAGAATATTAGGCCTATTCCACTCATCACAATTCCATTTTCTACAATTGAGAAATTTAGCAAATAGATCAGCCTCACTTTTTTTAAGGTTTTAACATATTTGTCAACATGGAGGATATGTCGGATCCCCAATAAATGATGCCTAAAACAAATATAAATAAAGACATCACGTGACCATTTTAGATTTGGATTGGCTTTACGAAAAATCACAACTAGCTTTTGGCCTAAGATAGTTTAACTTTGTGGTAAAAGGAAGATCAATCTCTACGAAGAGGAAGGAATGATTTGTGGCCAAGATATGTCTACCTCGTGGTAAAGAAAAAGTGAAGTCTACGGTCAAATCTGACATAAAGAAGGTTTATTCTTGGGTTATTTGTTGTGGAAATAGGAGAAGCATGACTGAATTTCTTGTGTTTAAAAAACTGCAAATAGACAAGGTCTATTATTAGAGATTTTGGTGGTAAAAGTAGCAAGTTGTGAGTGCTAGCCAAGTTAGGGATTGTGTAAAGGTCTAATTGTAGACAAGGGGATGTAACAATTATGGAAAATCTTTGTAAAGTTGTCAGCTAAAGACTGCAGGGTAGATAAAAGAAGATTGTAGGATAGAGTGGTAGGATGGGTGCTAGTTCTCAGGATTGCAGATGCAAAGAAGAAAAATTGAAGAGGATTTCGAACCTTGGAAAGAGGATCTACTAAGTCTACCATAGGACTAAATTGTGAATATTAGTCTAAGGTATGTAGCAAGTCAAAAGGATGAAGTGAAAATCGAAGGAACAAGGTTAAGGGTGGATGTTGAGAAGAGTTAATGGCATAAGAGGATAAAGTAAAAGAATAGTGTTTGAGAAGACTAAGGAATAAGACTCTGAGCTAAGGAAGGATTGGCGATAAAACCAAGGAGTAAGACAAGACAAAAGACCGAATCAAGGAGCAAAAAAAGAAGAAGTACGTTGTTGCCTACAAATCGCTGAGTTGGTTCTCAACTAAAAATATTGTAGTCTTTTATAGGTTGGTTCCTATGAAGTCGTTGAGTTGGTGCTCAACTAGGGTATTGGGATCTCTTTTAGGTTGGTGCCTACAAAAGTTGTAAGTTGGTGCTCACTGAGGATTGGTGTCCTCATCTTCTTGACAGGTTGGATCTTGTAGTTTTGTGAGTTGGTGCTTATAGAGAATTAGTGTCTTCACAAGTGTTGTGTAGTGCCCATTCTAGTTTCCTGACCCTTATATGACATTATCTTACACAATTTATTCTTTGAGGACCTCGGGTTGAGGATCCGGTCACATGACACTATTATTTGAGATATTCATGGTTGTGATGTTTATGAATGCTTTCCATTGATATTATGATAGCATGAAGGTTTATATATCTTATCTATCAGTTTCCCGATGATTGCATCATTAAATAATTAAGTTTTGTCTCTATTTGAACTTATGACGTGGGTAGTAAAGAATATGTATGCGCTCTACTAAAAGCATAATGATGATAAATTGGATGAATAGGTATATTGCTTTGATGTTACGATGTGGATAGATTAATGAATAAGTATGTTTCCATTGATGATTAATGATGATAGACATGAGGGATGTGTCCCCTATGTTACCTACTTTTTTTAGTTCAGGCTTACAATGGACAATGATGTGAATGACCAGAAATTGTAAATGATGCTATTATGATAATGACTAATAGTGAGAAACCTTGTTTCTAATGATTATTGAGTATGGCAGGAAACAATCAGAGGCGCTCGCATATGACATGTCGATGACACCTGGGTTGATGAAAATTCATATTATTTTATCTTTTAAAGTCTAAGCCGATCTTGAAATCTGCCATATATGTTTAACTATATTCTGATGATATGTTAATGGTTGCAGGCACAAATTAGTTGCTTGACCGAATGACTCACATATGGGTGATGGGGTTGTACAGGTGGATGGAACTACATGGGAGGGTTGGGACAGAGTCCCTGATCTCACCCACTAGCACTCCCGCCGTGACTTGGGCTGGAAGGGTTGAAACACCTTCGCCTTGAAGATCACGATGCCATGAGGGCAGGTCCCAAAGTTGGGTCGCTCATGAGGAACCTACTGGGGGGCACGCATCAAGGCAGATTCCTTGATCCCGGCACCATTAGTCTCACTACAGCAAGCAACATAAGAGACGATAGTGGTCTATGACGTTGCACGATATTTTCCCCTCGTAGTCACTGGATGCTTGAAGGGAAAGTGGTGTGGCACCCTTAGGATTTCAGGGAAATTCTTGAAGGGCACGACCAACTTGGCACCCTTGGCATCACAATTAAACTGTTAGGTGTGGCACCCTTGGAACTTCTAGGGAAGT
>APFE030806147.1:266898-303749 GCA_000404065.3 Pinus taeda | reverse complement strand
AATTGACTCCAAGTAATAAACACAATTTAAGGAATAAAAGGGGGGAATAAAGAGACAACTAGGAGAAGAAATAGGAATCTTGTGAGGTGAGGAAAATATTAGTTTAAATAAAAAGTTAAGTAAATAATTTTGGGTGACCCTTGCTGAGAGAATGACACATGGGTAGGTGAATAATCAAGTATTAAATTAAAAAAAATATTATAATTATGCATGACGTGCCAAGTGTCACCTATGAGGACTCCTATAAAAGAAGGGGCAAGCCATGAGAGAAGACTTTTGGGGACCCTATTGTTGGATGGATGATATGATGTCAAAGTAGTGACTACGAAGTTATAGTGAGTTTGGTGAGGTAGAGGATTTTTAGAGAGGGGACTCTTGAGCTAAGGTTTCTCTCCTCTGCCAGCTAGATTCTTCCTCCATTGTACAACCCCATTGCAGCTCGGAAGGTCCGCGGGGAAGAAGAGTACCCAAGGAGTAGGCTGGGAGGTTAACCGGTGGGTCTCGTTTTCGGATCAAGTGCATCATCATACACTTGCAGAAGTGACCGGCAACAAGGGAATACCAGCGACAACAAAGCAAGCGGAGTCTCGCCTTCCGGTGTACGGTACATGTGTATTTCGTTACTACTTGATCTTAGATTAAAAGTATGTAAATGTTGTGTTATGTTCTTGAATGAGTATCAGCAATGTGTGTGTTGAATGAATTTGAGATCTCAATGCATTTCTTTACTGGTTGTAATTGCTGTGTAAAAAAAAAAAAACAAAAAATTATATATATATATATATAGTTTGGGCAAGGGGGTCCTTACAAGTTGTAATGATTTAATGATTGTTTGAAAAAAATTTCAAATATTGTGCACTAAATGTTTTAAATGCTAAAAATGCTATTATTGATGAGTCACCCCCCGTCTCAGTATTTCCAATACATATAACATCTAAAATATTCCAAACTAAAGTTAATGTAAAAACATGTTTGTGTATCATAAAAATTGAGGTTATATAAAATAAAGGATATGGCATATTTCATTATTTACAGCAAAATTCAATCTGAATAGAAGGAGAGTCACAAACTAATTTCATTAATATGTACCATTGTTTCCACCCCAACTTAACAAATTCTAAATGTAACATAGCATTTTTCTCAATTAAACATTTCAAGTTCTTGCTTTCATGATTAAGAAAGATAAATCCATGGTTACAAATACCAAAACTTACAAAAGTCAATACAATTTATCATTTTCTAGTTACAATGAACAAATTTATAAACAAAAATAATCATAATATAGTTTCATATTGGAACTATATCAATTATATAGAGTTCATCTGAGCCTCATACACATTTAATTATTTATCATTCAACCAGAAGAATTCTTTAAACAAATGCAAATAAATAATGAAATTGTAGAACATAAATAACTTGTTTAAGTACATAGTAGATGACTAGTAAAACGAAGTTGATTGAGTAATTTGCACCTAGCCACAAGTATTTCAATTAAGAAATCTACCCACTAGCTAGTGTATGATACCACCAGGGAAAAGTAGGAAAAAAGTATCTTATTTTAGTCTACAAGGAATTCAACCATGCTACTACCAAATTTTGTAGAGGATAGAAAAATTAGAGGCACCCACATTACTTGCCTCTCACTACACAAGAGAACTTCCTTCTCCGATCCTCAGTCCCTCTAAAATCTCTTAATTTTTTGCTTTTCAGAGAAAGAATAAAAAGGTCCAACCGATTTTAGAAAACTTATTGTAGATTTTCTTGGTTTTTTAGCTCTTTCCACATGTATCTCTACTTAATTTCATGGTTGGTTTGGTCTATATGTTCACAAAACTTAATTTTTTTCCCTTATATTCTCCACAACCTTTCTCCTCTTCCCTTTCTCCTTGTATTATTTTCTCCTATTCAAATTTCCCATGAATAATTACCTAACAAGAAGCTCCCTCATGACTTCTTGTTCCAAGAATGTAGGGAAGACACCTTACTAATGTATAATAGTGATGGCATAACTCTAGAAAATAGTTTTCTCCACTAGTCATAGTTTTAGTAAGGTGAAAATGATAAAGTAGAATAGATCAAGGAATAATAAAGAGATCTCTTAGACCCACTTACCTTTCTCCACTTGTGGTATCATCACCTATATGGGTGTATATAGTATGATGCCCTTGCTTATCATCATTTTATTAACCACAAAAAATAAAATATTTACAATGTTTACAATGCCATGGTATATCTATCCCATGCGGATCAACATAACATAAAATAAAATATCCATGCATAGTTTTCAAACAAATTTAATTGCAGATTTTCTAAGCAGATAAATTGGGATGTTACATAAATCAATTTTCCTAGTGAAATCAATATGATTCCAAGCAATTGACCTAGTTTAAGATGAAATTCATTTCCTATTGAATATAGCATCAATTGCATTCATAGGTAGAAGTTGATTAGAGAGGAAATCAGATTCAACATGTGATGGGAAGAAGATGGCTTGGCTTGGAATTTCATTAATTGAGTAAAGAAAAATGATCTTCAACAAGGATGAAGTTGACTTGGGAAGAGAAATTGACTTATAGAAAGGAAGAACAATTTTCCAATTGAATATATAAACCAATTGTAGAATTCCTTCTATTTGTAAAGATAGCTCTAATTATTAATTGAAATAATCAATCACATAGAAGAAGGTTGTCCTCAAAAATCAACTAGGGATAGATATCAACCTCCACAAATACTTTTTTCAATTGTAAAAAATGTCCACTAAATGACAAGTGCAATGAATTTGATTAGGAGTCGAGTTTCTTGCTTGAAGACAAATGTCCACATTGTTTTGCTAATGATTGAAATATCTATTTGATAGATATTTAAAGGTTCTTACAAAGTGTAAAGTCTGTTGAGTTTTACACAATTTTTATTCTTATGGACCTTGTTGGTTCAGGATGCTACAAATGTATGAATATTATTGGAGCTCTAGTGGGAGACCAAAATCGCCATATATTGTGGACATTATTGGTCCAAGATTCCAAGTGTTTAAGTTCATTGTAAAAGGGAGAAATGATGATTGTTAGCAACTAGAAATAACTCCACTACTCTATGAGAACTACTCCATTGAATTGAAGTAAAAATATCATCCATAGAGATTAATTGTAGAGTCTAATATGGATGTAATTCAAGATCATGCATAGGATAACTATGGAATTGATTTGGAATGGCAACATAGACCTAGAGCTTTAAGTATTTTCTATATTTTTCCAACCCTAAACATTGCTAGCTAGTTGTTGTGTGTAGGCTACATTGAGAACACAGGACCTTGTACCCATTATGAGAATGAAGCACTTGACATCATAGGAAGAATATAGATCATAAATTCTTTCTACAAAGTATTTATATTGGTAAAGTGAGTGGACTATAGGTCCCTTTTTCATGGATCATTATGGTATTAACATAGTTAAATCCTTGATGGTGATGTAGTTGTCAAAATTTTGAAGAAAATCAAACTCAATTTGGCTAAAGTAAACTAAGAAATTTTGGAATACTTAAGGGCCATCAATACTTGCTTCAATAAAATAACAAGTACTTGGAAGAGAAGGTCTAGGTCTATGACCAAACAATGGTATAGATAGAGAAGGAACGTAGTACCTTTATCAAAATTCTACCCTTGTGAAAGAAGTGATTTAAGAACACCTAGAATCCCTCACAATTGTCATGGTAGATTGGGACAAAAGTAGAGTTCAACTTATGCACTTATGAGAGAAGGTCTTCCAAATGGATAGCTAATAGGAGGACAAGCCCGCTTGGTTGATGGATCAACTACAATGAGAGTTAGTAGAGAAGGAATAAGCATTTTTAAAGCTACAAGGAACTATCCAAAAGAACAATGAATAAAATACACCTTCCTTTGCCATGTTTGAGGCCGATACCATGATTGAGAAAACTTTGGTAATCACCTTCCTTAAAATTTTGCAAGAGAATTTTGGTGAGTTTGAAAAGAATACCAAGGGAATTGGTTTGAAATTATTAAGGAAAATAGGCTATGATGGACAAGGGCTAAGTAAGTGAAGGAAAGGAATATTAAGCCCCATTATAGATTTATTATGGTTCAAGAATGAAGGCCTATGTTTCCATGGCAAAGGGGAAAATACCATGACCATTACAACCATTTTTTTAGGGTGAAATACATGACATATTTGGCTTGATCATCAAAAGAAAAAGTAGTATTATGTGAAGGTAACAACACATTGTTGCCTTAGCCTTATTATGGAAAATAGTTGAAGGGAAATGATGAGGGAGGTGTAAAGACTCAACCTACACAAACACTTATAAGAAGTGGAAAGAAGATAAATGAGAAGAAGAAGAGAAAGAGAAAGAAGTATGCATTAAAAAATACATTTTTGTGTTTGTCATTGTTTTTATATAGAGGAAAGGACATATCACTACCATTTATTGATATGCAAAAGTATGCCTATTTTGTTAGAATAAAAGGTACCTTGAGACTTCTTGCTAGGAGAAGTAAATCACTTTCCACAAGCTTGACTATTTTAAGAGGAAGTTGTTGGGTTATTTAATTATTGATTAAATTATCGACCAGGGCTTGTGTACTTGTGAAGTGTATGTGCACAATATATGATAGGAAATTTGATTTTAATCAAAAGATCAAATCTAAATACAAATCGTAAATCTAATCTATTCAAGCCTAATTCTTATTAAGTGTACGCACATGTTTTTTCTATAATACTTTTTTGAATTGAGATAAACTTGAAAGAAACCTCTGCTAGAATGCAAGTAATCAATGCAAACTATTCTAAGGGGAGGAATTGAAAATCTATTTTATTGAGCAAAATTAAAAATCTATGTTATTGAACTGAATTGAAGACTATTCAATTGAACATAATTGAAAGTCTATGTTATTCAACTTCAAACAATATATTCTATTTGAATTGAAATCAATTTTATTCTAAAAACGTATAAGGAAATCTAACTATGAAGAAAAATTGAAACTAACTTGAAATGAAGTGATCAAATCAAAAAGCAATGATATAAATTGAAAGTCTTTACAAGTTACTAGTGTGTGCAATTTTAATGAGAACCAATCTGAGCATTATATTAAATCTTAGACTAGGCGAGGAGTTTAAATAAGCAAGCTAATAAAAGTAATGTTTTTGGTGTTTTGGTTTTGATGTTGAATGCTCAACATGTTACAATCAAGGTGATAATGATTAAACTGGACTTGAAACAAAGCATAAAATAAAGCATGAAATGTCTAAAAACTAGATTGAAATGGCTACTAAGAAAAGAAGAAAATGAAACAAAACTATGTTATCTCACAACTCTTCAAAGGGCCCTCCTGTTAAGCGTGAGAAAATAAGAACTCGAATCAATGAACTAGATCACCAACGCATGCACAATTATGCAAGAACAAAGTAATTGTATTTAATGAGAATAAATTCTTCTTCGGAGAGTAGCAATAATTGCAGACTAAAACTTGATTGTCTTTGCATCTAGATAGGAGTGATTTGTATTATTTCTAAACTAGTATCTTCTAAGAAATGAATGTCGAGAGGTAATTTCTTCAATTGACACTTGAGTTTCCTAATTAGAACAGAAAATCTATTCTTCATTATTTGCTACAAGAAGAGCAAATCATGAAGGTTCTCAATCAACACATCATCAATTTTAGATTGCAAATCTCGCTCGCTTGATTCCACGCTCGCTTGATGATGACATTGTCTACCTTGAAACTATGTGTGAGAATACACTGAGTTGAGATTTAATTTTACAAGCCAGATTCTTGAATTCTACGATCTTCTAGGTAAGTATAATAGGTGGATACCCTTATACTTGAAATTTGGCACTCATCTATGTATCTTGTTCATCTTCAAACTCTCTGGAACTTGTTCAACCCTGGATCTAGCTGCAAAAATTAAGATTAGCTATGGAATGTGCACTTTTGAATAGCCATGGTAATGTTTTAATCAATTTTCATAAAGAAATTATAGACTATGATTTATGAATGAATGACACCTTATGTTATAGTTAAGGATGACATGGATGACCTTATAATTTGTAAATGTAGCAAAAACATATATAGAATACATGAAAAGAAAGGAAAAATTTGTCAAAATGAGGACAATTTACGCATCCAACATTCCCCCACGTTGAAGATGTTGCATGTCCTCATGCACAAAATTTCAAAATTGAAGAGATGCCTTGTTACTACACTGTCTTTGATGCTTGGATTAAAACATCCAAGTTTGTTGGTGTTACCCTGCTTTGTGCATTGAGTGACCATCTAGGCTTCCTCATTGAGATTTTTCCCTGCAGCCCCTTGATCTTCAGTCTAAGACCTTTGTTATTTACCTTAAGCTTTCAATTATTTTTGTACCAATAGCAAATCCTTAGTAATATAGCCTCATTTTGAGCTTTCATTATTTCATTTTCATCCTTGATGTGTCTATTCAACAACTCCAGTTCATACACTTCTTGTTTTAAGGTATTAAAAATGTCTTGCTCTTTGTGAGAAGTACCAGGATTAGTCATCGGAATATCATTACGTAAAGAACCTTCATAAATTCAGTTTCCACAGGAAATCTTACCTTTTTTTGTGCCCTTTTTTCTAGAGTCTCTAAGTACTCATAGAATTATTGTTGAGCAAGATCGATCTCAAGGGTTTTTCTTACCGGACTTTGATAACAAAGGAGGTCATATTGTTGCTTCTATCTCATCATTGTTTTCCTCGTTGAGATCAACAGTCTCTAGAGGCTCCTGATGTATTTTCCCACTTGAACATTTGGAAGTCCTTTTAATTGTTAATTTTTGTTCAGGTTTCATTGTCTCCTGCATATTTTTTCTTTTATTGCCTTGTTTCTGCACTTCCCTTTTGTTCTCCTTTACTGTCTCTGGTTGCTTTGCATCTTGGCAGGATTTATTTCTTCTAACATTTTCTTTATTGTTTTTCTTCTTAATTTTTTCCAAACATTGGCTAAGGGGAGTATCATCTTTGGTGCCATTTTGTTGAGTTTATTTTTCCATTATTTCTTTTGTTGTCAAACCATCACTTTCATTTGTTGCAGACTCATGGTTAGGGTTTTGAAGTGCCCTACATCGAATCCTGTTAAAATTGGAAACTAGGGCCAAACTCCATATGGGTCATCTTATTTATGGTAGTTGATACTTTTATTGGATCCCTCTCATCGAGAGGTGTAGGATTGATCTAAAGATCATCCGATTCCGATAAGTATTCATGGAGATATGAATTTATTTGTATTATGTGACAATTCGTCAAGGTCGGCCAACAATCCAACTACCCCCTCTTATGCTCCAAGTTTTAGTATAAAGAGGAGAGTACTTGAAGTCATTTGACACATCCTCTTCATATGTGATCTCCTCCCCACGTCTTTGGGTTTTTGGAAAAGGAGAGACACAAGAAGAACATATGCTGGCCCAGTGATGCCCTAGCCGCAGTAAGCCGCAGGCTTATGAGGATGATCTTCCCAGCAAACAAGAGACACTCATACGTAGTCAATGGAGACTCACTTATAAATTGTTCATTGTGACCCCTTATACAACTTATACATGTTCATTATGACCCCTTATACAACTTATATGTTGTTCGTTATGTCACCTTATACGCTGTTCATTGTGACACCTTTCGTTGTTCTTACAAACTCTTATATGCAGGGTATAGAGATAATTATACATAGTCAAATGGAGCCATTCAACATAGCAAGGAGACCTATTATATGCAATCAAAAGGTGCCACCTGTTTCACATAGTCAATCCTAGATTAATGGCACAACAAGATATATATACTCGCAAGCAATGGAAATATAATATTTATATATATATATATATATGTATTTTTATATATATATATATATATATATTTATATATTTATATTAGTCAATGGAGATACAATGTAGCAATGGCAATATATATACATAGCAATATTTACACGTTGTAATGGAGATACCTTCCTACGCTATTAGGAAGTCACCTTCTACGCAGTCATGGAGACAAGCCTTTATACACAGTCAAAGGAAACTTGCCTCGGACATCTCCTTCTCAATCACAGATAGACAAGACTTCAAATGGACAGTAAACTTCCGTTTTGTTGACAGTAAACCTTTCTCCAAGATCTCGATCAAAGGAGCAGATCTCGGATGCCATGAATGAAGGTATGATCTCAAATGTCATCTCGGATGAATGAAAAAGGTATGTGTATTAACATATATATCAGTATATATATATGTGTGTGTGTGTGTGTGTGTGCGTGTGTGTTGATCTGTGCTCCTACTAGCTGATCCTAGTGTTTATATGATAAAATTGTCATTATATAAAAGAAGAAAAGAGCACAATGAAGATCTCAATGGATCTCATCATTGGAAGATGTAGTAGTAACAAAGGTACAAGTAAAGGTGTAGCAATGATGCAACTGTGATGACATCATGATGTATGATGTATGGGCAACATGATGTATGCGATCATGAACAACATGATGATGCATTATTCAGCATGATGGTGCTACATGGTAAGGTGCAACAAATGGACGAGATGGAACATTAAGATAGGTGAAGGAGTCACCTTAGAGAATCAGTTGAAGCAATATGTCTTCAACTAATCTCAGCAAATATCAAAATTCAAAGTGTTGGCTTCTATTGTAAATGTATTATCTCTATCACTTTCTCCGCTGAACTTTGAAGAACATAAAAGAAGAATTGATCAAGGGTTTCCCCACATTGTGGGGTTTTTCCTTGGCTAGTGCCACATATTGTGTCCTCTTGTCTTGGCTTGTCTTCTGCAATTTATATTTATGTTCTATCTACAGTTTACTTTAATGCTGATCTGATTGCTAATTGTGAAAATTTAAATAAATGGCTCTAGCATAGAACATACCTAAAATTAACATGGTATCAGAGGTGAGGTGAAGGCAATGCCTAAGAAAGAGTGAAAGAGAAATCACTGAATACAGTGGGACAAGACAAAAGGATCAACGGGTTCCTCATCCCTCTTCAAATTCACTGAGGGTGAAGTCGAAGCAGAGAATATTATCAGAATAACGTAGTGGAAGTTTCTGATGGCCTACCTAAAGATCACTTCATTTGGAAGTTCGGACCTAAGGGTAGAAGGAAAGGCGGATGCCTTGGTTGCAAGAAGTTCGGCCATTATGCGAAGGAGTGTCTGAATGGCAAAGACACATCTCTTGATGAAGATAAAAATCATTCTAGGGACATCTTCAAATGATCAAAGGAATGACAGGTAATGCAGGTCATCAAGAAAATGGTTGACTCTTCAAAGAAAGGAAGGAACGCTAGGTATGAAGGATCAAATGTTGTTTCCGATAAGATAAAGAAGTGTTATGTTGTATTGGCCCTCTCCTTTAGATTCTTTGGGAATTTGGCTTATTGATTATAGTGCTTCAAGGCACTTCATCGGAGAGATGGGTACACTCTCTAATTTGGTAGAGATGGAAACAATCATGGGATTATGCTTGAAGCCAATGCCACCTATCCCGAAAAGGATGTAGGGAATGTTACCCGTCAATTGAATGAGGGTAACTCGATTCATTTACAAAATCTCTTTTATGTACCT
The DNA here is from genome assembly GCA_000404065.3 of Pinus taeda. Lineage (NCBI taxonomy): Eukaryota > Viridiplantae > Streptophyta > Pinopsida > Pinales > Pinaceae > Pinus > Pinus taeda. Next base: position 294,163 of record APFE030806147.1, on the reverse strand, counting down.
GATCGCAAGAAGAACCTGGTGTCCATTTCAACAATGGAAGTCAAAGGTTACGGGGTGGAACTCATCGATGGAAAGGTACGTGTTTGAAAATAGAATTTTCAAAGATGCTTTTGAGTTCAGGGTTGTATCAAGTTGCAAGAAGTCCACTAGGGACCATGTCCATTGACACATAACATCAAAGGTCTGTGAGTCAGATGGTGACTAGGATACCTGAATTCAAAAAGAGCATGAAAGTACATGTCTGAGATGTACCGAAAGAAAATCTTAGAAGAGGACCATTCCCCTCATGTAGCAGGTCCACAGGTTTGGAACAACCCGAGGGGTTTGAGATTGATGATCAGGAATCTCATGTATGCAGGTGGAAGAAAACCCTCTATAGCTTGAAGCAAAACTCCTCGGGTGTAGTATGATATGATCGATAGTTGTTTGACGAAGCTGAGATTCACTAGGAGTGAAACTGATCCACACCATCTGATGGTTGTGGATGATAGACCTCTCATACCGGCACCTTATAAGGACGACCTATGTTTGACAGGTGCAGACCCTCTCATTAGCAAAAGTAAGAGGGAGTTAGATTCCATATGTGGAATGATAAACTGCAAACTTGTGACTACCTTGAGGATCGTAAGTTATATGGTAGTGATCTCAGACCAGATATGGGAATGCCTCTGAGTTTCATAAACTCATTCGCATTGATGTTCTCGGTGAACCTCCGTCTCAACATATGTTTTGTAGTTAGCATGGTGAGCTCATATTTGGTTGAGCCTCATTGGATTGGTGCCAAGAATCTTTTGAGATATCTTCAGGGCACAATCTCTCGCGGATTGAGATACACTGATGGAAAGATGAAATTGCATTATTATTCGAATGTTGAATGGGCAGGCAATGTGGAGGATCACTAGAGCACTTTTTGGTGCTGGTTCTCTTTGGATTCTGCTTCAATGCAGGAAGCAGAAGTCGGTTGCTATAAGCACCACCAAGACTGAATACATGGCTACGAGTATTATCTTGTATGAAGCTGCATGGTTGTAGAAGCTCTTAAGTGAGTTGTTTTTCTTTGTGACAACCAAAGGTGGGATTTGATTACTGAGGAATCCCATATTCGATGATTGCTCCGGCAGACAGATGAATCCAACTATGCTATTGGTGCAGTTCTTACTCAACATGGGAATCCAATGGCTTACCATAGTGAGACACTTGCAAACACAGTTCGAAAGTACCCCACTTATGAAAAATAAATGTATTCCATTGTGCATGCCTGCCATCAATGGAAGAATTACATTTTGGGGAAGGAAATAGTCATCCACATAGATCATTGATGTCTACAATTCATACAAACACAAGGGAAGTTGCAGAACAATCACCATAAAAAATGGTCCACCTATCTGCAATAGTTCCATTTGAGCATTAAGTATAAGAAGGGCAACACCAATAATGTCGTTGATTGCCTTAGCTGACCACTGGTCATGGCACTAATCACTGTGCTCATCTCCAGTGGGCATGAGACATCAGAGTGGCCACATATTTACAAGAGCGATCCAGAATTTGGCAGCATATACTAGACACTACTGGAAGGGAAGAAAGTTCCAAATTTTCACCTTCAGGATGCACTGTTATGCCACTTAGGATACATATGTGTCCCTTCAAGTGAGGGTGCCAAGATCATTTGGGAGGCACACTACAGTTGGGTGGATGGACATTTCAAAGTAGAGAAAATAGTGGCGATATTGCAGAAGTATTTTTATTGGCCAAAACTTCGTTAGGATGTTGGGAAGTATATTAGGTCTTGCACAGCCTGTAGAAGCAAGGCATGTATACTCCTCTACCTACTCCTAGTCGACCTTGGGAATCTATCTCTATGGATTATATTTCAGGCCTTCCTTCTACTAAGCATGACAACAATTGCATTTTCATGGTTGTCGATAGATTCTCTAAGATGGCCATCATGGTGGCCTGCAAAAAGAGTATCACAATAGAGGTCACTGCTAAGATCTTCTTTGAGCGAGTGTGGATACACTTTGGGATCCCACATTCCATTATCTCAGATTGGGACAACAGATTCTTGAGTGCATTTTGGTCAATTCTCTGGTCAATGCTAGATACAAAACTTACTAAGTCCACGGCTTTCCATCCCCAAACTGATGACCAAACATAGGTTGTCAACAATATGATCGTACACATTTTTCACATGTACAACTCAAAGCATCCATGCACATGAGATCAAAATCTACCCTATGTCCAACACAGCTATAACAGAGCTTTCCACAGCTCAATATGCCACAACCGCTTTTAGGTAGGGTTGGGATTTCAGCCATTATGCCCCATTGATGTGGCCATACCATCTGCAGCCACTCAAGTAGATTCGTCTCATGTGCAATCTGAAGTTGAAATGGCTAATAGCTTCATTGAGTGCATTTAACACATCTTCCAACATGTCCATGATATATTGGACATATCCAATGCTACGTACAAGCAGTGCCATGATCAACATTGAGTGCCACACAAGTTCCAGGCAGGCAACAAAGTTTGGCTTCCTTTAAGAAAGAGAACCTTGCTGGACCCCACCGCAAGATTCACCTGCTTTGATATGATCCATACATCATCACCAAGGCTATCATTGACAATTCCTTCAAGCTTAGCATCCCACTGTTCCTTGGTCTGCACCTAGTGTTTGATGTAGATCTTCTTCGGCCATACCTCCCACCTTTGTTGGACACATCTAACATTGTAGAATAACTCACACCAACAGATCTCAATTTGGACTACATGGAACAAGCCACAATTGATCAGATCATGGACACACAGATCAAGAAAACTTGGCAACAAAGGATACAACTATATCATGTTGTCAAAGTAGGCCAACTCTGTCACCAGGGACCAAGTTCAACAGAAATTTCTTCACCTCATGGAGGCTCTTCACGCAATGGGGACCATTGCTTCCTAAGAGGGGAGGAATGATCTAGGTGGATATTAGTGGCCACCCACATGTTCCACCTAGAACCCCTAGTCAGTTTCATATGTTTCCTTAATTGTAGCACAATTTACTATTTTTGCCAGTTTTTTGGGTCCTCAACTTCCGGAGCCATTTTGAGGCCCTAAACGACGTTTTTTAGAAAAATTCCTTTGGTGAATGCTATGGTAATCACATTGGTAGTTGTATTCCTCGGAGAGATCTTTCCAACGAGTTATCATACACGTCAAACAGAGATAATATGACCAAGTTACGACCCCGGGAAGTTGGTTGCCCAACTAACCCCAACGGGGCCCATAAACTCTTGGTGTTACATCTCCTCGGGTTAGGGTTTTCCCTTATTGTTCAATAATAAAAATTTCCTTGAGCCTCATTGTAACTCAGTTCATAGGCATCTAGCATTAGCCACCACATCTCTTCTAAGAGATAAGCTATCATCGCCCGAGCTATCTTATTTCCATTCTATTTGTAAGCACAGCTCAATAATTTTTTATTAATTAAATGAAGTGTTTTTTTGTTGTATCTATGTGTTTAGGATTATATATGTAAGTTGTTGCGTTCTTGTTTAAGTTCGGATCAAGTCCCAACTAGACCTCACACCATTTTGTGTAGGAGTCCCATCCGGTACGATGGCTTGGTTGCCATTATCTTAGAGATTTTCCTTAGCTCTTGTTGTTCATCACATGAGAGTGTTATGCTTGTAACTTCAAGAAAGCGAGGTGAGTGTGCCTGGTGAGTGCATAATGTAACTATGTGTCTAGTTTCTCTTACTGTCAAAAGGGAGGAGTAAAGTGAGCCTCTTGATGAGAGGGAATAGTCCCAACCTAGGAAGAAACACACACGAACAAGAACAAGGGTTTGTCCAACATCCAGTGGAATAGTCCACAGCGGATGTGACAGCTATGAAAACCAAAGTTCAAAGGAAACATGTACATCATCTAGCGGAATAGTCCACACAGGGGTGACGATCGTTAAAACCAAGAAAACTCAAATATTTTTTTGTCTAATGTCTGGCGTAGCAGTCCACACGGACAAGACAACAACAATAAACAATACAACACATCTTCAACAATACGAGTACTAAAATAATCGAAGTAGTTCAACTATATTAGTATAGGTTAAGCAAACATGCATCACAAACGTTTAAAGAATAGTCTTACAGATGTATATAAAACATGCGCGAAAATGTATTGGCCTAAGATAGACTTCTTAATTAAGCAAAATATCCAAGACACATCTGTACACCATACATCACTAGTCCCAGTAGTGGGACATTGGAGCCACTCCTCGCTTCTAAAAGAACATACTACATACTCTCAAGGCTATGTGGGAAGAGCCAAGGTGCAAATTCCTTTTCTCATACAATGAGGGGGTATATATAGCCAAGGGGGTATAACTGACCCTTGTGATTCTTCGACTTCCCTCATGACTGTTTGACTTCCTATGACTTATCGACTTTACATGACTCTTCGACTTCATATGTGGGTCTCTTGGACTTCCACTTTACATTACGTTGATTAAAGCAAGTATGGATGATAATATTGATGTGGCCGAGACAACTCATGACACAACTCAACATGACACTGTTGACATGTACTGGCTGATTGTGGCATCCATGTCGAGTTGGTGTGTTGTTGAGTGATAATATGCTCTCGATGTAACATGTCTTCACCTTTAAAAGTGTGCAAGGTCTTCGATGGTCTTAGTCTTTTCTTAATGGTGCATGTGAATGTGTCCCTTTCAATCGCTTACTCGATGTGTTTTCTGTGTCCATTCAACTGCGAGCAAGTCTTCTAGCATGTGCCTCTTTTCCATATTTTTAATTGTCATGCCATGTTTCATCGATGTACCTGTTCCTGTAATCACTCATGATGTGACGACATCAAATCCAAAATTTTCCTAGTTTAACATGATGCATTTTTTTCCATTTCGGTGCAGGTGATTGGGAGGGGGATAAGGCATTGAAACTACGTTGAGAAAAGTACAGAATGGGATGCGAAGCTTTGGAGCATTGTTGGGAAAAAATGTGTAGTTGTCAGTAGGAGGCATATTTGCGCAATGCGGGACATCAGTGACAATTGCGGGGAAAAACCTAGCTGGGAGGCAAAATTGTGTAGTTTTTGGGGGGAAGGCTAGGCGGGGTGTCGGGGAGCTGCTGGGGCAATCTATGCAATTTTTAAGGGGAACACTAGGTAGGTCATCCAACTAGGATTTGTGCAATTTATCCAGAGAAGACATTGCGACTAGCAGGAGGCACTGGCAGAAAAATATGTGTAGTTTTCGAGAGGAGGACAAGATCAGGCTGCAAGAGCTACTAGTCAAAATTGCGCAATCTTGGGAGATAGTCTTGGCCCAAAAAGTTCTGCGCAATTTCTAGGCTGATTGTAGAGTGAGGAATAAGGGTTGGTGGGAGTCAGATCTGTGTAGTTTTCTGAGTGAGCAGAGTAGGTCAGCAGGGGAGCTTCCCTAATAGTTCTGTGTAGTTTTTGGGCTGGTTGCAGAGCGGGGAAGAATGGATGGTGAAGGACAACTCTGTGAAATTCCTGGGTTTGGTTGTAGAGCGGGGAAGAAGGGCATGTGGAGGACAAATCTATGTAATTTTTGAGATCAGTATGCCCTAGGTAATAGCTCAATTCATTTATTTTGGTTTACCAGTAGGAGGCTTGATCAGAGATCTTACAGGAAGTACAAACCAGATCAGTTTCTGGGACAACTTCTGCGTAGTTTTGAGAGTCAGTTAGCTGGCTCATTTCCAAAATGGCATAGTGTAGGCTACTCGGGGGACAACCTCAAGCTCTACGCAGTTATAGGAAATAGTGCAAGGTCAGTGAGATTGGGTCTAGCTAATAGAGGGTGTTTTAGTCTACACATTTTCAGGAAAATTGACTAAGTGTGAAAGCATGTGTACTTGTGCATACATGACAATGTGATCACACACTTAAAATGACTCAATGACAAGACACCTCAAACCATCAAGACAACATGTGCTCAATGAGATTGACTCAAAGGTTAAGAGAGACAAGTGTGATAGTTGAAATATGTCTCTGATCAACCACGATGACACTTGCGCGACAATGTTTACAACTTTGTGTTTGAGTGCGACTGATGTAGATGGAGCAGAAAAAACTCATACACATAAATACAACCTTCAAAATGTTAGAACAAACTCGCAAACATCAAATAGCGATCAAGATGCCAAAAGACGACCAGTGATCGGTTAAGCAAAAGGGGTGTGAAGATTCAACAAGATCTCATGGGATGAACCCGAGTGTTTGCGACCATCAAGGGGAAAAAACAAGGAAGGATCCAAAATTTGGATGTAGGCCAAAATTTTGGAGGGTGTTACAGTCGCTACAATAGAGTGTAGGGGAACTTAGCCATATTGTTGGGTTATCAATGCAATTCTCTCCTTGCTAAATATCTAGGAGTGCCTTTGGTAGAAAGCTCCCATAAAACTATTTAATAGAAATAATTAGTCCAAAAAATATCCAAAAAAATAGATTTCACCTTCAGATCTCTCTATTTTGTTAGCATATTAGTCTTGTTAAAATCACTCTTGCAAACCCTTCCAATGTATATTCTTTCTATGTTGGCAGTGCTCAAAGGAATCCTCAAATCCATCAATATTATTTACATATCGTTGCTATAAGGAGGGGCTATGTGAGAAATAAAGTGGCTCGTGTAGCTTGGAATAAATTATGTCTTCCTAAAACGGCAAGAGTTCTTGGTCTTCATGATCTAGAAATTCTAAATAATGTTTTGGGGAAAATTTATGGTGGAGGTGGATCTAAGGTTTCCAAGAGAGCTTTGGAGTAGGTAATACAACCCCTCTCAATCATGACAACATAAATTGAGATCTCAAAACCTTATTCAAGGATCTTCAATATCGAATTTGGTTAGCACTAAAAATTCATCGTATAGAAACATTACTTCTAGGAAATCTGAGAGGGAAAGGTTTCCTTGTCCTTGATAAGCTCATTGTAGCATTATCCAAAGCTTTATGGGAGGGTGTAGTTTCTTGATATATAATAGCTTATGAAATCTAGAGGTTTCTAAGGAGTATTATATTATTGAAACCATACTGCAAAGTGGACCTCGTGGAGAGAATTCAAAGATAAGGAAAGTTGGCCTCAAATTCTTTATCAAGCCAACCTGGACACATTAATGGAAGAACTTTATAAATGAAATATCCCACTCTCTGAGAGACAAGACAAACTCCAATGGGGATATAACCAAAAGGGTATTTTCATAGTTAAAGAGTCATATCAACTTGGTGGAGGTCACACCAATATTCCTTACTAGTCGATCTATAAATAGGCTTGGACTCAAAATTTATGGCCCAAAATTACCCATTTTCTTTAGTTATTACTATATAAAATATTCCTTTCATGGGACACAATCATTTGCAGAGGATTTGAAGGCTCTTCCTCCTATTTCTTCTATAGATCGGATGCAGAGAATGTGGAGCACTTTCTTAATACATGTGATTTTTTTAGACTTTATGGTCTAAACTCTTTAGCTTATTTGGACAATTAGAATGGAATAGGAATGGGATCATAAAAAAGAATTGAATGTTAGAGGTCCTCCATAAAAAATAATCCTATTGTATATTGAGCTTAGGCCCTCATTCTAGGGTTTTTTTATGGAACATATGCTAAATGAGAGAAACAATCACATGCCCAATAATTTATCATAAAAATGGGAGGTAATATGGGAAAAATAATTGTATACTATCTATGAAATAGTACTACTTCACCTTTGTCCATCGCCATACTGGGAAGCTTATGGTTTGGATGCAACAATTTTGTGTAATCTCCAATTGTCTTAGTCACCCTTCTATGAATGATTTGCTTCTAAGGAGTCCATCTTCTAGTCCTCTGGCCTCTTAGAGCCCTCCTCCCCTAGATTCCTTAAACTTAACTTTGATAAGAAATCTAAAAGAAATTCATGTTCTATTGGTCTTAGAGGAATCTGTGACAACTATGGGAAACCAATGCTTTTATTCGTATATCATATTGTACATTCAAGTAAAAACACAACTAAATTTTCAGCTTTGGATATTGGCCTTGTTATTACATCATCACAAGGCTTCTACATGATGATTGTGGAGGGTTATTCTCCCGCTCATCTTAAAATTAAAGAAATTGATCAATGGAGCTTCTTCAAGAAAACAAAACCATAGTTAGAGATTGGAAAAATATATCACACATATTAACCATTAGATGCATATTATTTCAGTCATTATTCCCTCTTGCATCAGGAGAATAAATAATAATGCAGCATACCTTCTGACCAACTTGGATGCATTGACATTCACATTTATATTTCAACAAGATAGAAAAATCACATATGGGAGGACTAGAGAACAAAACTTATCGATGTAATAAAAAAAGATTAAGAAACCTTAGTGGGGGTGGAAAAACATGAAGAAATTGCTTTCATTTAGGAACAAATCTACAACAATCCAAATCCTACATCTCCATTCAATCCATCCATTCCATGCACCATTGACATTTCCATGCCCTCTTTATGGTTTCAATTAGCTTATGGTTTTTTTAATTCACTTGGAATTTACCAATATTATGGCACATCATCTTGCATAATCAAGTCTTGGTAAGTAAACATTTTTGTATGTATCTAGTAAGTATATGAGAATTTGGGACAAAAGACATTAACTTTTGACATTGGTCTAGTTTTCAATTTGGTATACCATGGCAAAAGGATTTTGATATTATGTAATTTGGTATCATTTTAATAGAAGGAATCTTATTTACTAAAAGAAAAAAGGCATATCACTTTAAAATAAATTTTAAAAATAATGATTCATATTCATAACCATGATATTTCGAAACATATAATTGTTTCTCTGAAAAGAACTTTATAGTCAAGTATGGCAAAGATTTTGTCTCATAATGTTGTATGAAAGATAATGAAATAATATTTTCCTTAAAATTTTAAATTATTTAACGAATAAAATTTCAATGTCAGTCATAAATAAAATAATTCAATATTTATAATTTTGATTATCACAACTTTCTTCTTTTTAATATTAATAATATGTACAAGTCCTCACTACTCAATACGGAGTTGACACACAACATCTAAAACAAAAAAAATCATTGTTTATATGTGATTCCTTTTGTGCTCAAAATAGAGTTTAAACACACACACACACACACACACACATATCTCGATAATATTTTAGTGTAAGCCATAAATAAAAGAGTTTAATATTCATATTATGATGATAATTATGATGCTTATTGTTCATTAAGACCCATATGGTCTACTAAACCTTAAGAAGGTAATAAGTTAATCATAATTCTTTAACATTTTATTTCTATGCTCAGAAAAAAGTAAGAGAAGTCTTCCTAGATCACCAGAGTTTTGCTAACTTAAAATGTCACAAAGGTTGGTAGTGTGATAAATATTTTTAAAATTAAATAGAATGTGAGTATTAGATGGAAAATCTAAAAAATGATGTATTTTCATGTTCAACACTCTTAGGATCAAACATGTGACACACTTTTTTCTTATGTGGCATTTTGGGAACTAACCAATGTCTAGTTTCACAAGGAAGCTCATGAGAATTAGTTCGTCTTGAAAAATTTCAATTTCTTCCTAACACTAGTCAAGTCAAAAAGATCATTTTGATTTCTAGATTGGGGTTGATCACCTCCTTATAATATATAAGTTTTAATTTTACCTCTAACTCTTTTTTCCCCACAATTTCTCATTAATGTTGCAAGAGATAATATTTTTAATATTATCCAAATTCTACAAATTGATCACAACTTTTATTCCCTAATGGTCTAGCCAAGACTAGGCATCTATTTTCCACCCTCTCTTGAGCCTAAGATGGGGGTTTTTTCTAGAGTTAGAAATAATTTTAGGAAAACTCTTAGTTCCCATCTTGTATAAATTCTTATTATACATAAGATACCTAGTAAAATCCATGCTTTAAATGGGAGAAAAGCTTGCTTCAATAAGGAAGATAGGGTTTAAAGTATTTACTTTAATTTTGATGTTGTAGGCTATAAACTAATTTTGGATCTATTCAATATTTCTCCATAACTCTTTGGATATACTATAGCACCAAAACCCACATCTAAAGATCTATGGACTTATAATTGTTTTCAAGCCCATAGTAATATTTTCAAACATCGTTTATGCTTTTTTCAATGCTCTAATTTAAATTGAACTATTATTAATCCCTATCTTTTTCAATGCTCTAATTATAATTTAGTTGTGATTGATGCCAATCTCAGATATTTGTATGAAGGAAATTCCTCCAAGGATTAATTTGATGTCATAAATGAAATTATCAGAGGTCATATTTTTCAATTTAATTATCATGACTTTGGTTTTGTTGGTATTAACAATCATACCCATTTTGTAGGTTTCCAAACAGATGAGTAGATAACTTATTGATGCTAAGAGGAAGGGGACTTTGTTGGAATTGTTGTAGCAGAACATATAGCTTTAATGCATCTCCTATTCGTTGAAAATATATTGACCTTTTGTGATGGTTTCAACAAGATGCAACTTCGTATGAATTCTAGTTTATCTTTATTGGGAAAACCATGGGTATGTAAATTAACTCCTTTAAATCAACGCTTTCAATACACTTACAAATGCAGAATATATACAAGTACAAGATTTGTTCCCATTTAATACATTTTGATAAAGCATTGAAATATTTGTGCTTTTCTTTAAATCCAAATGACAAAAAGAAGGAAGACTGGAGCTGGCTTGTGGAAAAGTTGGAAAAATGATAAAAATTTGGACTGTTAGGAGGCTATCTAGAGCAAGGAAGTTGGTAATAATAAAATTAGTGTTGGAAGCCATTTATGTGTATTGGATGGCTCTTTCATGGTTCCCCAAAGGGATTCTAGAAAAATTGTGCACATTATGTAACATGCTTTTATGGGAAAGTTGAAGGGACCACTTCATAAAGCCAAGGGTAAGATGGGATTGTCATCCCAAAGGCCTAGGGGAGTTGGGGTTTAAAGAACTTATCTTATTTTTCCAAATCACTAGCAACTAAATTGGAATGGAGGCTACTTAATTCTCAAAGCCTTTGGACTGATGTTGTGCACATTAAATATATTTCTCTTGAATCCATTGATGAATGGATCAAAAGACCAAATAAAACTCATCCAAACATTTTTTTCTTTTGGAAAGCGGTTTTGTATTATTTTCCCTTGATTGAGGGAGGATTTTCATGGAGATTTTGAAATAGTTGATAGGTAAGGAATGGAGAAAATCTGTAGTTTTGATGTGGGGATGAATATTGACTATTGGAAACTTGACTAAAATGAAAGGAGGGGTGAATAAGTTTAGTGCATTCATGGGCATCAAAATTTTAATTACTTTTCTTTTTAACATTTATTTGAACTATTAAATGAGCATCATTCCTCCATACAAAAGCATATTTTAACACATAAACAAAATTCCATGATAGCATAAAATCAACAAATAAAAGAAACATATATGGACACCAAATATAACTGGAAACCCATAAAGGGTGAAAACCATGAATTTTTTGTTATTTTGATGCAAAGGAAAGCTCCTACTTCCTCTATTAAATCATATTTTTGGAGGATCCAACCTCTCTGCTATTTTGCAAGCTACAACTTGTTGGGAAGCTCCTAATCCCATTTACATAACTTTTTTGCAGGCTACAGCCCGCGGGAGACTCCTACCTCAACAAGCTCCAAGGTTGTTCTTTTCCAAGTTACAACTTGAAAGGAAACTATAATCCCATGATACATACAAATTATAATGTGTCGTTTTACCTAGACAATAATTTTGAATACCTTTATCTATTTTTCAGCTTCTTCTCCTCAAATCTTCTTCATAACTACTCTTCTACCTATGTTTCTTTGTTCTGGGTAACTTACGAATAACAACTCAACTCTTCCACATACTCTCATTGTATTTTATAAACAAACTTTTCTGGTTGTTAGTATTCCACACAAGACTATGGAGTGAATAACTTGTCTCTTTGCATTCCAAGTTTATCTCTTTGTTTCCAAACTCCTTCATTTTGAATATTAAAAATACATAAGATAAAATTTGAAATATTCAATTAATATGCATTAATATATGCCACTTTAATGATTCCACAACTAAAGTCCTTTTGCATCAAAACATTTCAAGAACCTCTAATTAGCCTTTAATTGGACCATTGTAACTAGCCTTTAATCATATTTACACATAAATTTGTGTGACATAGGCAAGTTCCCTCTACGGACAAAGGCAACCCCTCTAGCCCTAGAGTGGGTCTAGTCACAGCAAAGACAATACCAAAGAAATTTTCCTTATAAAATTGATACCATGAAGGCTTACCTTCAAATCGTCGTTCGATGGAGTCCTGTTGTGTTTCTCCAGCTTTCGTTCTTCTAATACAGAACACAACCATGAACATAATAGAGCATGACAAAAACTCTCTACTTAAAGATTCAAGGAGCTTCAAGCTATCATTACGCATTTAGACATACGATATAGGAAATAAGTTGTTAATTTGTATTAATATAAATCAAAGTATAACTTACAACAAAGCCTTGACGTCATAAGCCTCTTTGAAGGGTCTTGTCAGCATGTCCCTCCAAGCATTCACTTATATATTGTCTCCCAATAGATGAAAAACTCTCCCTCCCACCCAAAGGCTAATGCTAGAATACTCTTATAATCAAGTTTACTCCACTCAAAACCATCCCAAGCTAAGTTACATGAGAGACTACTTCCACACACTAGCAAAAACTCTCTACTCTTACTATTGAATTCTTGGACTCTAGAGCTAGCTGATCTTAGTCATGGAGAAAGTATTTATAAGAGGAGGAGTTTCCATAAAAGATGGGAGAAAGAGATTATCTCTTTGAGAGGTTGCACAAAAGGTGGAACAACTATCCCAAAAGAGAGATGCAAGCTCATCTGATCCAACAACCAACCCTAGGACCGCCCATGAAGATGTTATACTTCGAAGCTTCGATGAGTTGTTTAAAAAAATTGCCAAAAGCAGCGCATCGTTGGTGCAACATAGAGACAGGGCGAAGACTTCGCTAGGGCTAGTGCAATCTTGGCCATCTTTGCAAGTGGAACAATTGTTGTCCCGCGACGACCCAGAAACACAAGTAAAAAAGGGTCTGCTCCAGGAGAAGTAAACTGAGATATTATTCCTGAGATGATAAGGAAGACCTTGACACATAATTTGCAACATGACACAAGGTAGATATCAATAAAACGGACCGACAATGTCCAAAATTAGGGAATGCAGGGTTGGTGACAAATTACTGTGTAACGGATGCTGCCTAAAGCATGAAGGCGGAGAGAGTGGGAGGGGTGAAATGCTTTACGAATCCATAACTGAAATAGAACACCATCGTGGAGAACTTGCAACGCAAGTAAAACTAATACCTCTGATACATGAGTACATAGTGAAAGGAAATATATGTGCATAAGGCATGGGCGCAGCCATCCATAAGACAAGCATAAATGATCTGTCGTATGGACGCAGCCCTCCAAAAGATGACCATATGAAAGACTTAGGTATGGTCACAACCATCCAATCAAAGGAGTCATGTGTACAATCATGGACCAATCCACGCAACTTGGGCTCATGTAGTCTGAACCTAGGGTCTTGAATCCCAACCTGATCAATGGTACAAACTCTAATATGTGAATAGATGCATTGAAGTCGAGCATAGTAGAAAATCGCTTGATTATCGGACAGTGATGAAAACCATTAACAAGCGCTAGAGAGACCACCAGTAATGTCAATGGTCCCTAAGGTACTAGCCAGTACAATCCACGAAGTGTGAAGAATGATCTGAAGTCGAACACCCATGAAATCACTCGATCGAAGGCTAATGATGAAATCTTCTCATCAAATGCGAAGAACTTGCCATTAAGGCATGCAAGCTCCAAGGTACTAGAAAGGAGTCTCTAAATCAACTTTCCGGATAATGAGCTGAGGTTGACAGGAAGAAATCGATTGAAGGAGGGCCATAATATTTCCCACATCATCGACACAAGAAAAAGGAACAAGATGAATGTGGATGGAATAGAGATTCAGAGGAAGATGTATAAGGGCATAAATTGCAGAAGGATTAAGCTCGTGAACATATCAGCAACACAACTCTGGAGTGTGGCAACATTTTGGTACCAAGCGATCAAAGGTCATGACAATGCAATAGGGATCAGATGGAATGAGGAAAAATGGATGACCCGAAACTCTGAAAGCCAACAATAAAGTGAGGATATCCCACCCCGACACGAAGAAGAAAGAGTGTCGATGTTCAAGAGTAACAAGTTGTCATAATTAATACAACCAATAGATTACTTCCAAATTTTCCACCACCATTACTGGCAAGTACCCTAATTATTTTTGAAACACAAGCTTGAAGGGGATAGCATATGCTTTTAATGTAAGTTTGTCCTTCGGACAAATCTGACCTTGTCAGTTTTTAATGATCCCTATGAAGGAGAAGCTCGGTATCGTCATAATGACAAGTGCAATGTCATTAGGGTTTAATGGGTCCGACATAGGTAAAACTCACAGTCTTTTTCATATTTAGAGAGTTTGAAAAAGACACGGAAAAGAAAACTCCAAAGGTCCCTTTTCATAAATTTGTCCCTTGAACCTGAAAAGGTAGAAAACGATACCCAAGGGAACCTATTGACCATAAGGGATCAACGTATACCTTTTTTGTAAGTAATCTATTCCAGTCCGTAAAAGGGGTAAACTTATACTGGGTAGATGATGCTTCACATCCTTTAGCGAGTTCAAAGCAAGAAGAGCTCAACGATCTTTTCATGTTTGTGAGTCAGAAAAGAGCTTAAAGATGACTTGAAAAAGGGATTTTTTGTGTTTTTACCGAGTTCGATAAAAGTATAAAACACAACTCGTGAATCATCTCCAGAATATTTTGGAACTTGATGCTGCACAAAAGCAAGTGTAAGATTTGTTTTCGATGTAAATATGCATGAAATAATGAAAAATAGACCCAAAAACCCTAATTTTGCAAAAAAGCTTATAAAAAGGGCTATGAGGTAAAAATCAATTTACTTTTAACTTTTTACCTTGGAGTGAAAAATTTACTATCGGGCATTGGTGATTTCAATGATCGACTGGAGGAGTTTCAGAAGCTTGCTGGCAAATTCATCTAGTCCAGGTATGCATTCCATTTTTTCTTGCGTTTTTAGATAGAATGTAGTTTGTTTTTGGGTAATTTTAGCCGTCATATAGGAAGATTTTGGGATGAGGATGTTTGCGGCAGTCATCACTGGTCACCAGCTCAGGACTGTGACGAGCCAAAATCTACAACAGAGAAAAATTGAGCTCTTCACGACTGTACACCAAACAGTCGTGAAGAGCCCTAATTTTCAAAACAGTGGATTTTGGCTCGGCGCATCTATTTGAAAAATAGGTGGATGAGCATTGATAACCAAAATTTCTCAAAAATTAAGCCATTTCACGAGGTTTAAAACAAAAATAGATTTCTTATGATTACAATGTGTGTGTTTGTAGGAATAAAATCATGGTGATTGAGTGGAAGGAGTGGGAACATAGCAATGATGACGAATTGGCCATGGGGGGTCCAAATTGCTTGGACGTGCTCTGAAATTGTGGGCTTCTGAAATTTTTTATGGTGCCCTGTCTGAGAGCATAACTGGACCTACTCCAATATCTAGTTGGAGCATGGGATCCGAATGAGGGGAAATTCAACATCCGGGGGCAAGAGCTAGAAATTGATGCCAACGACATCTATTTCTTGACAAGGTTATCACAAAGGGGGGAAAGACCCCGAATGATAGGTACCCGAATCACAAAGGAAATGATGGATATGCTCATAGGGAGGATGTGTCCAGAGGCCCAAAAATCGGATAAGGGTGGCAAACTAAAGATTGCCACAGTGGGTGACTTATCCCTGAGAGTCCTTCTTTCCACCATCACTAGAGCAGCTGGTTTGTAGGCCCCACATGAGGCCACCAAAACGCAACTCCGGCTGGTCGCTGACTGCTTAAACCCTACTGTGTTTAATTGGGTTGAGGTAGTAGCAGACAACCTCAAATGGCAGCTGATAAAATGCCAGTGAGGAGACACTAAACAGTTTGGATGCTCAATCCTCGTACCATTCATCCTGGAATGACTCTCGATCTTCCGAAGACATGAGGTTGTTGTGACATGCTGACCACCACGGGAACTGTAGATCACTTGATGGGCCATTTTGATGCCTCGAGGAGGTGGTGGCTAAAAAATGTCACGGAGACCAGAGTTCTTTGAGTGGCTAGATCGCCAGCTCGTTGTTGTAGAGGATTGGCCCTATACTAGGATGAACTTTAGGGCTGACCTAGACCTAGTACTCCCACATGGGGAACACTGGGATGATAGAGGTAACAAACTCAATTTTTTTGATTTTGAGAGAGTTTTATAATTTCTAATATATTTTATATCTATGTCCTGATTATTATACTTCAATTTTGCAGATGTTGGACTGGAAAGACTTGTGAGTTTATCTCCCATTGCTCGCAGAGTCGAGAGGGAGTTCGAGCTACCTCCTCCTAGTGGAGATGTAGAGGACGAGATTGCCCAAGACCTGGAGGGCTTGATAGAGGGGATCTTGGACTACGCGGGATTCAAGGATGTCCCTTGACAGTACCAACGACACACAGCAGTGGTGTCGAACATGATCCACCGACTGCTCAGATGTGTCGTCCGAGCAGTGGTGTGTTATAGGGAGCATCATGCAGATTAGACCCCTAGGTTTATTTTCTGCAATTTTTTGAGAGACATTTTGTCTCATGATGTAACATGGACACATATTTTTTGAGCACTACCAATGTGCAACACACGAATAATATATATAATATATATATATATATATATATTATATATATATTCATACCTATGTTTTGTTTTATGAACTTACTATGTTTCGTGGTTTACTTTTATAAATGCCACAAATGTCTATCTAATACATGATTTGCCAATGCATCTGTTAATGTATTTAGCCTTCTAGGAATATGTTGATATGTAATGAAATCAAAGTTCCTTTTCAATAAACGAACACGTAAATAAAACCTTAAAATGTGAGGGTTTCTAATGAAATAACACCCGTTGAGCTGGAGAACAAGAAGTTGTGAATCTAGGTTTACGATCAAAGTGCGAATATTGAGGGAAATGACCTCAGTCAATAACTCAATAATTGCACTATATTCAGCAACATTGTTCGTAGTGCATCCTAGACAAACATCTTGAAGATCTACCAACTCACCGTGAGGATCATAGAAAACCCATGCCGCAGAGGAAAGATTTTGGGTTCTGCAACAGGCACCATTAGCGAAACCGACATAAGGTACAACAGACATCTACATAAGAATCAAAAGAACACAAGAAGCAAAAAACATTTACACACCAAGCCAAACATGTACAAAAATGAAAACACACTTATGTACACAGAAATGCACAAAAAACTCATGCATAATACTTCTTGAGATAAAGCTCGTTTCTTGGCTTATCTAAAGGATTTCCTTAATAATCAATTAGCTCATAGGCACCTTTTTGCAAAACATGCTTCACAATGCAGGGCCCATGCCAGATGGGTTCGAATTTTCTTTCCCCCAATTTATCGTGTTTTCACTCACTTCTTCTGCGCTTCAATGACCAATGAAGCAAGTTGATGAGTCTCATCAAGTCATTCTAAGTAAAGAAGACGCTCCTCCACTAGAGTGGTATTTGGCAGTAATTCAATAGCTAATTTGAGAGAAGTGATTTCACATTCAATTGGAAGGGTAGCCTCCAGACCATAAACTAGCTGAAATGGTGTAAATCCAATAACATCCTTAATCGAGGTTCGATAGGCCCATAGAGCTGAAAAC
Organism: Pinus taeda; assembly: GCA_000404065.3. Classification (NCBI taxonomy): domain Eukaryota; kingdom Viridiplantae; phylum Streptophyta; class Pinopsida; order Pinales; family Pinaceae; genus Pinus; species Pinus taeda. The sequence goes on along the minus strand of APFE030806147.1, from coordinate 276,309 downwards.
AACATCAAATGCTAATTGGATTTATGCATTCTGATGGTACGCTAAAGCATGGTAACCAACACTTTATTTACTACTTCGACTTGGCCATTGGACTAAGGATAATATGGCGTCGAACTGTCGTGACGCAAACCCAACTAGGATGTCAACTTGGCCATCATGTAACTACGAAAATGAGAACCATGATCTATGACGATGGCTTGAGGGACTTCAAACCTGGTAATCACATGATTGAACAGAAATTGAGCATCTGCCTTACCGTCATTAGTCAATGTAGGTATCACTTCAGCCCATTTTGTAAAGTAATCAATGATGACGATGATATACCCATTCCCCCTGACCGAGTGAGGGTTACAGGTCATAAAATCAATGCCCCACTTTGCAAAGGGGCCAACGATAATGACAAGGTGCAAAAGAGTAGGTGGTGCAGGCACCTTGCACTGGTATATTTGACACGCATGATAGGAACGGATGGCAAGAATGCAATCCTTGAAAATGGATGGCCAAAAATAACCAGCATGAAGAATCTTCTAAGTGGTGGCATAACTAGACATGTGACTGCCACAGGCACCAGAGTGACGGTCGTTCAAAACTTTCTCAGCTTCGTCAAGGTTTAAACAACGACGGAGAATAGAATCAACGCTGACATGGTATAACGTGTCTCCAATAATACAATATGGTTGAGAATGATGGCGAATGTGTCGTCGAGCATCCTTAGACAAGTCAGAGTGAAATGAAGATGTCTGGAGGTAAACGATGATGTCACCATACCAGGGATCGAGGGTACTGATCAAGAAAACTATATCGTCTGGAATGTGGTCCTCTATCTAAGAGGGAGTAGAAGCAGATGGTAAGGAGTAAAGCAACTCAGTGAAAAACTAGTGACTTCTTAGACCCGGCAATAGTGAACTCCAAATCAAACTCCTAGAGGATAACGATCCACTTGGAGTATTTCCCCCTAGCAATTAGCGTGACAGAATATACATCATGAGGTTGAGATCAGAAATCACAGTTGTGGTACGCAACAAGATGTAGTGACGAAAACATTGAACATCCTGAATGACCACCAAGGCCAACTTCTCGACATAAGCATAACGAGTCTCAGTGTCAAGAAGGTTATGGCTGAGATAATATATGACATGCTCGAAACCATCATCATCATCCTAAACTAGAACCATGCCAATGGTACTATCAGCAGTGGCTAGATAAAGCGACTAGTCACAATGATAGTTAGGTGGATGCAACAAAGGAATAGAGACAAGTACGATTTTGAGTTGCTCAAATGACTTTTGGGCAAGGTCATCCCAAATGAATGGGATGTCCTGCTTAAGCAAACACGTATAACCTTTAACAACCTTGGCATAGTCAGGGATAAAACGACGTAAGAAATTAGCTTTCCCTTGCAAACTATGCAACTGATGCAAAGTAGCAGGGGGCAAGAGATTCAAAATAGCTTCGACCTTGAGAAGATCGAGATGAATACCCTCCTTAGAAATGAAAAACCCAAGGAGCCTACCAGACTCAACGCAAAAGACACATTTATGCAGATTGAGACAAATATGATAATGTCTACAGTGAAGAAAAATTTGATAGAGGTGGTCTGGATGGTCTTCGCGTTTAGCTGAATGAGCAGGAAGATCATCCAGATAAGGCTGAAAATGTCTCAAATATCATGAAATGCATAGGAAATTTCTCTTTAGAAAGTCGTGCCGCATTCTTCAGGCCAAAAGGAAGCATTTTATAAGCAAAATTACCCCAAGGACAGATAAAGGCAGTCTTATGTTGATCGCAGGCAAAATATTAATCTAGTTGTAGTTAGAGAAGTTGTCCATAAAAGAGAATATTTCACTCGCAACACAGTCATTAATAAGCTGGTCAATAAAGGTAGTGCGGTAGTTATCTTTCGGACATGCACGATTGATGTCACGATAGTCAACACAAACTCGAATAGTGCCCTGCTTTTTAGTCACAAGGACAATGTTAGAGACCCAATTTGTCAATGGAATAGGATAAATGAACCCAGCCTTGAGAATTTTTTCAACCTCCCCTTTAATGGCAACTGCCTTTCTTGGGTGCATGAGATGTAAGTGTTGATGAACTAGTTTTGCATCAGAATACATAGGGATCTCATGCACCACAATACTTGGATCTATATCGGGCATTTCTTCATATGACCAAGTGAACACGTCACAAAACTCTTGGAAGAGACTAGTGTAAATTTTGATCTCCTCAGGAGAACGAGTTACTCCAATGTGAATATTTTTGTCAACCCCTGGTTTAACAAAGATGTTCATAGGCATGGTTTGTGTGATATTTACCATATTCCCTTCAGAAAAAACCTCATGAGTTAATATGGGTGTCTGAAGTGGGTGAGAAGGAATATGGGAAGCAAAATTATCTAGACAGGTATTCATTTCCCCAAAGCCGGGAAGAAATGAGGAACGGTGATGACTATCAACCCAATGAGGATCCTCAAAAGACAATGTTTCAAGAATAGCCTCATCAGAAGGAAACGTTTCTTGCAAAGGATCAGGAGAAGAAATATCTCCAAGCCAAGGGGATTGTAAATATGTGTCAAGAGGTCTAATCGAAGGAGTATATTCAGAAGAAGAAGTTGAAGCCGAGACGATTTCAATGTAGTTAAGTTCAATAGGGCTCAACAGCATAACATCACTCCAAGAATCTACCTGATCAAGGGGAGGAATCACTGACGGATCGGGGTTAACAAAAATCATAGTAACAGAGGCGACATTAGGAGGTGGGAGCGGAAAAACACCCATGAGGGTAGGAGCTTTAAAAAGACCAGCACCCACACTCTCATAAGGAAAACTGGTATGCTCCACATATGGAACCTTGCCTTCCGAGGAAGAAGAAGCAAAGAAGGGAAACTGATCGACCATAACAATTTTCCCGTGGTGAGGAAAACAGAGTACGTGGAACAATGAAGAAGCAACGACATGCATAGCATACGTCCAACTTCGACCCAGTAGAAGGTTGTTAGTCAAATTGGTGTCGACAACCTCTACTTCGACGTTGACTATCTTGCCTTCCAAGGTGATGGGCAAGCTCAGGAGAATACCAAATGGACGAGAATCTCTTCCATCAAATGCCTCCGAGGTATTCAGAGATTGACTCAAAGTGGGAGAACCAATGGCTTTCCAACAAGCAACATACATAATACAAGTCAAGGCTCCTTCATTGACAACAATACGATGAATAGCCTTTGAGTTAATCACAACTTGGATGAGAGAAGCGATCTGGTGAGGCAAACACAACACATGATTTTCAAGATCGAAAGTAATCAACTCGAAATCAGCTGAATCAATTCCATCGATGGCAGATAGTAACGACTTTTGTTAGGAAGGACAACTCTGGAGAACCTTCAAAGAAGACATAGCTGAAGGAGCTTGGGCTAGATCCTTGGCAATGCTATAGTGTTGTGTAGCACGAGCATTGGAGTTATAGGAATTTTTTCAGAGAATTCCTTTAGCAGGTGGTTGAATGACAGACTCATTACTATGCCTTTCAATATGAAGAGGGCTAGAATTGGATGGGGGAACATTAGAAGGGACTTCGGGTTCTTTGCCGGTCGATGGAGCATACTTTTTTTCTCGAGTATATATGTGAGTAGGAATAGTCCCGACCATGAGACCTGGGAACCAGACGAGGAAGAGGATCATTTGTCAACTTTGACACATCAGGCAGTTCCAAAGTCGCAAGAAACGGTAACTGAGGATTGAAAGACATCATGGGTCTTTGATAAGGACCAATATTAGGGTTCCAACCAGGGCCTTGTTGCTCCTATGGATCTTGTCCCAGAGGATTTTTTCCATAAGGGTTATAGCTCGACGGATTAAAAACATACCCTAGTTGTTGACCTGGATTTTGACCTCCAACAAACCATAGATGACCAGCTTGACAACCAAGGGCATCATATGGCTGCTAAAAGTTTTGATAAGGATTAACCTGAGGTTGCTAATAGTTCTGATATGGATGACATTGGGATTCCCTTGGGGTTACTGAGGTGCTTAAGGACTATACTGAAACTGAGGCCCAAATTGCGACTGGGGCCCAGGTTGCAACTGATAGACAGGTTGGGTTTGGAATCCAAACTGAGTCTAGGGACCAGGTTGAGGTTGGGAACCAGCTTGAGCTTGAGGTCTGGTTTGCATCTAAACACCAGGTTGACCACTAGCTAGATTGACCTGACCAAAAAGTTATCCTTGCTGAGGAGCATGCTGGCCTTGTTGGAACGAAGGCTGACCTAATTGACCATAAGTTTGTCCTTGCTAAGCATCAAGTTGACCTTGTTGGAATTGAGGCTGACCTAATTGACCATAAGGTTGCCCTTGCTGGGCAACAAGTTGGCCTTGCGGGAACTGAGGCTATCCTACTTGACCAGAAGGTTGTCCTTGGGAGAAAGGAGGTTGTCTTGAATACATTGAAGATGAACCTATTTGGACTAAAGGTTGTCCTTGCGAACCCAAAGGTTTCCCTTGCTGACTATGAGTCTACCCTACCAAGGCATAAGGTTGTCGCTGAACGGGTTGTCCTTATGAGTTGTGGTAAGTAGTGTGATTCTAGGAAACTGAAGGTCGAATTTGAATATCAACTGGAGCCATCTGAGGAAGAGCTCCAGTATAATATATATGGGTCCACAATGATCAAAATAGTGTGGAGGGTTATGTGGAACAGACATTTGTTGAGAACCTAGAGGGTTATAAGTCGGATTTTGAAGAAAAAACTGATATTGATCATAAGACAATTCCCTCATAATGGAATTCGAGGAGATAGGTATGCTAATCGTACGTTGGCTAACTCTGGATGCCAAAGGTGAAGGACCACCATCAGCGGGTTTGGAAGATATCCCAGTAACAACAGTGACCACCAAATATGCAGTAACCGCACTAATAGGAGGAGTTGAAGATGCCACACAAACAATGGGTATTGATGGAACATATGTAACCGATGTAACCTGCGTCTGAGGGATGGAGGTTGAAGCCAACTGAGTAGACACGAACGGCCCTAAAGTTGGGACCATTGTACAAGACCATATAGAGCTCTGATGTAGAGACGTAGAACCAAGTATGTTGGCTAGAGCACGATAGCAAAGTGGTAAAGAAACATCCAGAGAGGTGTGAAAAGGGAAACCTTCTGGAGGAAACTAATATTCACCAGTCGACATAAGGCTCTCTTGACTACTTACGAGACTCAATTCATCCATGTTGGAAGAGGCCATAGGAACTGAAGCACTAGGGGGAGTAGACGGAGGATCCTCGTCTAAAAATTTCCAAATGTTGGGAGGAGTCCAATTGATATCAAAAGGTTCCCCACTTAGAGTTCAAGAGGCAAGAGGATGAACACTTGGAACAATAGAAAGAGAGCCACTAACAGATGGTACCTTAGATGGGATGGGGGAAGAAGGCTCTCCGTCACTTGGTAACGACGACGAAACAGATGAGTCCGCTAGGATGGCCTAAACTCAAAAGACTAGGAAAGAAGATATGATTAGGAGGGCTTTAAATTCTTTTCAAAGATATTACTCACGATGTGGGAAATCTTTAATGGGTAGGATGTTATCGTGGGAAAATAAATTTTATGACACTGGAACAAAACGTTTCCTTTTCATGTTTATAGAGTCGAGAAAAAGGGCAAAAGATGACTCTAGTCACCTTCGAAGTTTAATGAGCCTGAAGGGACAAGTTCTCAGATGATCATTTTACTTTTAAAGAGTCAAAAAGGAATGAAAGTGACTACTCTGGAATTCTAGGAAAAAGGTTTACCAAACAAGCGTGAACTGCAGAATACCTCTCGACGAACCAAGAAGTACAAGCAGGCTATCTCCCCGAATGTTGTGTTCGGTGTATAACATCTGCAAGGCGGCCGACTCAGCTTCCTATGGATAAAAATATTACAACCTAGTGGGGTCTCCCATCATATACGGGACGATACAGGGAGCAAAAGTCCGTACTAGTACTTGTCGAATCACAAAAGGAGGAATCACCCAACCTTAGTGAAAACAACAACCACTAGGTTTAACGACACCAGAACACGTCTCTAGGCTAGACCTCTAGATGTAAGAGTTAAGTTCCAATGTGTTTTTAGATTAATTCAATGAATTTTAATTGTTAATCTTGAATTAAAATTTCAGTTTCAAGGCCCTACTGAATGTATCTTCCAAAGCTCCTAGAATGCAACTAGATGAGTGAAGAAACCATTTCTTTTCAATGAACAACTAACTATGAAAAAGTGAGAGGTTCATTTTGAAGCAACCAAAGCATCAAGCAAGCAAATGCAAACAAACCAACTAAGAGGAAAGAGAAATGTAGGCAACTTAATCAAGAAAAATAACAACACAACTTTCACTTTTCAATTTCTATATGGAAGAACTTACTAATGCAAAAAGTTGTTCATATTTCCTAACACTAGATGAATGCAATATTTTGTTTTTTTTTTTTTTTAAATGAATAGCAAGCAACCAAATGCAAAAAACGAAAACATACTAGTTTTAAGATTTTCCGAATGAAGTCACTTAATGAATGAAGAGAAACATTTTACTCTGAATCAAAGACTCAAAACCAAGAAGATGTTTCTTTTTGCAAAACTGGAAAGATTTTCTCACTAACCGGGAATCAATGTGATCTATGCCAAGCGAAGGAGGGGAACCAAATGACTAGGACTTGAAAGCTTTGGTAACCAAACCTCACGTACCGATGAGGAAGATAAAAAAACAATTAATAAAGAGAAGCCTCAAACTAAACAAGGGATTGTGCCAAACACTGCCCAAATGAACAAGTAACCCGAGAAAACCAATGTTTCAAGAAACCTTAAGGTAAACAGGCAACACAGTTCGAACGAAGAAGTTTCAAGGGAATGGAACTCAAAATAAAATATCCTAGTAATCAACAATTTGACACACAGTAAAAAGCAGAAGAGAAGTTCAAAAGGACAGGACACACTGGCCAATCAGCAAGCAAAACCTCTGTTAGGCCCCTATACTACTAGTGTAACCCCTTATCGTTATTAGTACAACCCACTTATTATATTGATGTACCCATGTAGTGCCCATATTGTTACTATTGTGCCCCATAAAAGCCCACTATTGTTATTATTTTGTACTTACATTATTATTGTTATGTAGGCTCTGATTATGTTATGACACCTTGGGATCCTATATATAGAGAGGAGGTCTTTTCATTTCAATCATCCAAGAATTGTTCATTTATGTAATGTAAAGGAGGTTTCCCCCTCGAAGAGGCTAAATTCTAAGGTGTTGATCTATATTTTCTTGACCTGGTTTCATAACATTTGGTATCAAAGCTTTGGATTCTAGGGTTTCGCTGCTCCAAACAGGTCATCGTGGCATTTTCGCTATAACTCTTTTTCTGCGACGTTTCAGAAGTTGAAAAAAATCCCATTTGAGAAGACATCGCACTATAGCTCGAGTCCGAATTTAGAGATTTTCGTGCTATATTTGTGGATATATGATCTGAGGAAGTTAGTCCTTTTGCAAAATCCTGAATTACATTCAAAACAGGTGACTTGGGGAAAATCGTCATAACTTTCTCTCTGAGCATCAGATTGAAATTTCATAAGAAGGTACAGAAAGAGGACAAACATTCATTTCGTGTATATATTTTTCAGAGCCAAAGGTCAAAACAGGGACATGTCACACGTCGTACAAGTTCGCTCTACTGAATTAGTCTATAATCAGGTCACTGTGGGAGATTTGGCATAACTCTTCATTGGAGAATCCAATAGGGGTCCGACTGGTGGCATTGGAAAGAAGACACGGAGGACTACTACAGGTCATAGTTTCAGAACTTAAATATTTGAAAGTACAGAGTTACAGTCATTTCAATATCGAGCTCCTAAAATCAAGAAAAAGCAAGATGAGGAAGTTTGATGGCAAGGAACCAGTAAATTGGATACGTCAGATGGAGCAATATTTTGATCTACATGGTGTACCACTGTTACAAAAGGTATGTATTTCATCTTCATATTTAGAACCAGATCAATTTTTATGGTATAAAGGGCTTTTTGCTCGTAAAAAACTTGTTACGTGGTCAATTTTCAAAGTGGAAATGATAGCATATTATGAGGATACAAAGAGCAACACCTTCTTTAGAGCAACACCACAACAAGTGGAAATAGTAAAAGGGCTTTGTTACATATTGGAAAGAAAATTATGGCAACAAGGAAGTCTACCCCTCACAACTGTAAAGATGGAAGTGTTGTTTCTCCTAGCCTTCCACAACCTACAAGGGTTACACTACAACAATTGGAAGAAAAAAGAGAAAAAGGGCTTTGTTACAATTGTGATAGCAAATCCACTAAAGGTCATAAGTGTGCTGAGAAGAAATTATTTTACATAGAATATGAAGAGGAGGAAGAAAAGGATCAAGAAACATCAAAAGAAGAGGATACACGCCAGGACCCCACCCCAGAGAAAGAAGAAATGAATTAGACCATATCTTGTAAAGCGTTGGCAAGAATTACCACTCCTCAAACTCTTAAGATAGAAGGACATATCAAGAAGAAAAAGGTGCAAGAAGTGAAAGATCACATTGAGAAAGAAGAAATGAATCCAACCATATCTTGTAATTCATTGGTCGAAATTACCACTCCTCAAACTATCAAGATAGAAGGACATATCAAGAAGAAAAAGGTGCAAGAAGTGAAAGATCACATCAAGAAAGAAGAAATGAATCCAACCATATCTTCTAATTCATTGGTCGAAATTACCACTCCTCAAACTATCAAGATAGAAGGACATATCAAGAAGAAAAATGTTCAAGAAGTGAAAGATCACATCGAGCATCAAGAAATGAATCTGACCATATCTTGTAAAGGATTGGAAGAAATTACCACTCTCCAAACTCTAGAGATAGAAGGACATATCAAGAAGAAAAAGGTTCAAGCAGTGAAAGATCACATCGAGCATCAACAACAAGTTCTCCAACTTTTAAAGGATAACGCCACTTCGTTGCAAAATCAAACGAAACAACATGTAGATCAACATCGTAGTGAAAAATGTTTTGATGTAGGTGATTGGGTATTTTTCTGCTACATATCAAACAAGCTATTTATGAGAAGGAAATGTTGGCAATACTACATGCACTTAAAAAACGGCGACCTTACCGAATGGGACAACTCTTCAAGAATGAGGATGTGGAAGCATTCTTTTGTGCTATTTCTATTATCCAACCCAATTGGATAAATGAAGCAAGGGATGAATGGAAGAAGGACGAAGAAGTATGGCCATTTATTCAAAAGTTGCAAAAGATCCTAATTCAAACAATATTGCCAGAAATTGAAGAGGAAGGAAAAATCATATTGGAACCTGGAGCAGTTACAGAAACAAGAACCCGACAGCTACGAAATCGATCAATTTCAGAGTATCTCATCAAGTGG
>APFE030806147.1:227953-266878 GCA_000404065.3 Pinus taeda | reverse complement strand
CTATACTACTAGTGTAACCCCTTATTGCTATTAGTACAACCCACTTATTATATTGATGTACCCATGTAGTGCCCATATCATTACTATTGTGCCCCATAGAAGCCCACTATTGTTATTATTGTGCACTTACATTATTATTGTTATGTAGACTCTGATTATGTTATGACCCCTTAGGCTCCTATATATAGAGAGGAGGTCTCTTCATTTCAATCATCCAAGAATCGTTCATTTATCTAATGTAAAGGAGGTTTCCCCCTCGAAGAGGCTGAATTCTAAGGCGTTGATCTATCTTTTCTTGAGCTGGTTCCATAACAACCTCGAAATTGAAACCTACAAGAATCGTCGTGAGCATAAAATGGACAACTTGTGTCGATAATAAAACATCACACCTTCCTAACTAACGACTTGGCGACATCGTCGCCGAAGTACACCAGTTAATGACGTCGAGCCAATTTTAGAGCCCTTTGAGATTGTGAGGCGATTTAATCACGCCAAACAATAGAAAGCGCACCTAAGCGGATAATGCATGCACGACTATCTTCGTGACTGTCACAAAATAAACTACAATGACCTTAAAACAAAGGAAAAAGTTCAAAAACTAGCTGAGGGAAGGCCAAACCTATCACTCATGACAGAGGGAAGACTACCAAGAGTAGTCAAAACAACCCAGGACATGAAAAATCCATCCCAAACGTAAAGGAGACAATAAACCAATAAGAAACTCAATTCAAGGGACAAAAAACAAATTGAACTCCCCAATATGGTCGCCAACTTGTGACACAGGCAAGTTCCCTCTGTGGACAGAGGCAACCCCTCTATCCCTAGAGTGAGTCTAGTCACAACAAAGACAATACCAAAGCAAATTTCTTTAGAAAGTTATGCCATGAAGGCTTACCTTCAAACCGTCGTTCGATGGAGTTCCTATTGTGTTGCTCCAGCTTTCGTTATTCTAATCACTTGTACCTGAAATCAACATACATAATGCAACCACGAACATAATAGAGTATGACAAAAACTATCTACTTAAAGAGTCAATGAGCTTCAAGCTATCATTATGCATTTAGACATACGATATAGGAAATAAGTTGTTGATTTGTATTAAGATAAATCAAAGTAGAACTTACAACCAAGCCTTGAAGGGTCCTATGAGCATGTCCTCGCAAGCATTCACTCGTGTACTGTCTCCCAAAAGATGAACAACTCTCTCTCCTACCCAAAGGCTAATGCTAGAATACTCTTATAATCAAGTTAAATCCACTCAAAACCATCCCAAGCTATGTTACATGAGAGGCTATTTCCACACACTAGCAAAAACTCTCTACTCTTACTGTTGAATTCCCCGGACTCTGGAGCTAGCTGATCTAAGTTATGGAGGAAGTATTTATAGAAGGAGGAGCTTCCATAAAAAATGGGAGAAAGAACTTACCTCTTTGAGAGGTTGCACAAAAGGTGGAACAACTATCCCAAAAGAGCGACGCGAGCTCATCTGATCCAACAACCAACCCTAGAACCACCCATGAAGCTGTTATACTTCAAAGCTTCAACAAGTTGTTTAAAAATCTTGCCAAAAGTAGTTTTTCACTAGTGCAACATAGAGACAGAGCGAAAACTTCGCTAGGGCTAGTGCAATCTTGGCCATTTTCGTGGGTGGAATAATTGTTGTCCTGTGACGACCTAGAAACACAAGTAAAAAAGGGTCTGCTCCATGAGAAGTAAACTGAGATATTATTCCTGAGATGATAAGGAAGACCTTGACACATAATTTGCAACATGACACAAGGCAGATGTCAATAACACAGACCGACAGTGTTCGGAATTAGGGAATGCGGGGTCAGTGACAAATTACTGTGTAACAATTTGTCATTGCCTTTCTCCCAACTTCTTCATGCCACCTTTGTTCTGCTTTCATATTAATCACACCTCTATTTCATTCACATTGCAACATACATCAACAACCTCTGTAACATTCATTAACAACCTCTGTAACATACCCTAGCATCACAACACCTTAACATCAAACAAACCAATGTAAACTTTGAAATTGGAACTATAAACACAAAATGGGAATTTTAGCCAAAAAACGCCAAAAAAACATGAAAAACAGTAGCAAAAATGAAAAGTGTTGATGCTGGAATAACACTCTTTTTTTCTAGGGTAAATTTTCAACATGTTTTAAAAATGGCAGCGAAAACAATTTTTTTGTGCAAAAATTGTGCAAAAAACACCCTCAAAACAAAAGTCTTGACGTTGCAATAACACCTTTTTTTTCCTAGGGTAAATTTTCAACATGTTTTAAAAATGGCAGTGAAAACCAATTTTTTGTGCAAAAATTGTGCAAAAAACACCCTCAAAACGAAAATTGTTAATGTTTGAATAACACTTTTTACTCTCTCTCTTTTCTTTTTTTTTTTCTTTTTTTTTTAATATCTAAGGTAAATTTTCAACATTTTGAAATAATGGTGTAAAAGATTTTATCAGGACTTCGAAAAACATTAAAATTTCAAAATAATAATGAAAACTTAAAATTAAAAATTAAAAATTAAAACAACGAAAAAAAAGTACAAAAAAATAGCAAATCAGAAACAAAAATAATATTAAAAAAATCAAAAAATGTTAAAAATGAATTAACACTGAAAAATAAGAATAAAAAATTTAAAAAAAGATAATAGAAAAACATATTAACAAAAAAAAAAAGTAAATTTTTGTTTAATCCCCCAAACCATAAAAAAATTTGGCAAAAAAAAAAAAAAAAAATAAAAACAAATAGATTAAAAAAAAACAGAAATTAACCAAAAAAAAACCAAACAATAAAATTTTAAAAAAATATACATATTTAAATTTAAGAAAAAAATAAAAAACATTTAAAGTTATAAAAAAACTAATTTTTTTATTAAAACAAAAAAAAAAAAAAAACAAAACATTTCAAAATTTTATTAAAAAATTTAAAAATCTAAAATTGGATTAGACATTGATTTAAATTCCGATTTAAAAAAATTAAAAAAACAATAAAAAAATAATAAATAACATTAAAAATTAAAAAAGCAAAATACTCTTTGTTTTTTTTTAAATAACATTAAATATTAAAAAAAAATATATATCTACAAATATTAAAAAAAATTAATACAATTAACATATTTAACAAAATTTATTTATTTTATTAAAAAAACAATCTTATCAGCCACTGCCTGGCCACCTGCGAGATCACAGCCCTGAGCGACGGAGCTACACCTAGCTCTGCCACCCAGGGTTGCGCCCCCATGGGCGATCAGGTAGTGGCTATCTTATTCCAAGAATCGAATAGCCACCCTCACGGGCAGTCGGGCAGTGGCTATCTGATTCCGAGAATCAGATAGCCACCCCTACAGGCAGTCAGGTGGTGGTTATCCGATTTTGATAATCGGATAGCCATCCCCACGGACGGTCAGGCGGTGACTATCCAATTCTGAGAATCGGATAGCCACCCCCACAGACAGTCGAGCGGTGGTTATCTGATTCTGAGAATCTGATAGCCACCCCCACAGGCGGCCAAGTAGTGGTTATTTGATTCCAAGAATCGGATAGCCACCACTTGGCCTCCCGTGGGGGTGTGGCCCAGGGCGACAAAGTTGCGTGCAGCTCCGCCTACCAGCACCATGTCCCAACAGGCGGCCAGGCGGTGGCTATCCAATTCTCAGAATCAGATAACTACCGCTCGACCGCCCGTGGGGCTTGCTATCCGATTCTTGGATTCAGATAGCCATCGCTCGACTGTTCGTCGGGGTGCGGCTCTAGGCGGTGGAGCTGCGTGCATATATGTTGTTTAAAATTTTAATCATAAATATATGTTTTTTCTAATTTTAAAAGGTTTTTTTTTTTTAAATCCAACAGATATATATATTATAATATATATAATATATATATATATATATATATATATATATATATATATATATATATATATATAATGTTCTTTTGTTTTGTTTTTTTTGTTTGTTTGTTTGTTTTTTTTTTTTTTTGGGTTGTTTTTTTTTTTTTAAATTTGAGCATATTTGGTTTTTTAAGGTTTTTATTGGTGTCTCTTTTTTTTTTTAATCTAGTTTGTTTTCAAATTTTTTTTGTAGCTTTTTGTTAATTCTTTTTAAATTTTCTATTTTTAGTTACTTAATTTTAATATTTTTTTAATTTTTTTTTTATCTTTTTTTTTTCCAAAATTTTTTATGGTTTACGATAATATATTTCTTTTTTTTTATGTCAAAAAAAAATTGACATAAAAAATTTTAAAGTGTTAAAAAATTGTTTAAATTTAGAAAATAATTATTTACATTTCATACATTAGAGAATTTAAAGTCAAAAGATAGGTCTTTTAAAAAAAGGGCCTAATGCAGAATCAACACTTTTTTAATTCAACATGCAAATCGCTAACATTTTAAAATTTAATATACATAAAAAAATTTTAAGTGCCAAAAACTATGCTCTAAAAAAAAATGTGTATTCTATATCACCCCTTTTCAAGATTGAGTCACTTTTTTGCTATCTCTACGAAACGAGTAACAATATCAGTTCTCGTTTCAAAGTTTACATTGTTACAAGCATAATGACAGTAGCATTACAACATCATAGCATATGCCATTACAACAAGAAGCTTCTAACAACACCAATCTCTACCTCACAACAAAACAATATATTCAACAACTGAAACATCACAACATATACAAGCATCCTCTAACATACTCAGCTCCTTGACCTCCTGATCAACAACACAAGCATGTCATCAATACAAACATATCAAGCATATCATCAACTACAACTATGGGGTGCATACATTAATTGACACCCTTTTCCATTAATGACAATTTTGTCAACACTGTCTTCTACAAGACTTGGTGAATATGTTAAACAGGGTTGGGTACTTCTTTTTAAATCAAGTCACAAATTAGGCCACTACAAACATTTGGTCACGGGGTTAGCTCTATGTAGAATAGATTGGAATTAATGAAAATAATAATGATGTTTGGAGGGCATTATTAGGGTCCAACCTTAACTCCCTTATTCATGTAATAAGCCTTGTCAAAGTCATAGTGAGTTAGTTGAGTCAATAAAGCCCCATAAAAAGTTCTCTGCATTAATAATAATTGTAAGTGGTCGACCCAGATTATAGAAAAGGGACCATATTTAGTTATTAACAGGCCATGGTTAATAAATAAAGTAGTTAACCTATGTTATGTAAGGTACCACTAGTAGTTAGGGTTTTGGATGTCATAAATCTATAAATAGTCTTAGATAGCAATGGAAGAAGTATCGATTCTTATTGTAATTGAGATTTTCTTTGTTGGAGGTTGCCCCCTCGAAGAGGCAAGTGAACATTGTATTATGCTTCTAAATAATAAAATATATTTGCAACTTCTCTCATTTCACGTGATATTTCTGTGTTTCAGGCCATATTGTTTCGTATTTCTTGCATTCTAGTTTTCTCGTAGGTTAAGTGCAAAAAAATTGGTATCATAGCACTTTCAAGGGCTAGTTGTACCTCGAATTTTTACAAAAATGTTTTTTAAGCTAGAGACGTGTTCCAACGTCTTTAAACCACAAGATTTGTCGTTGAGTGCATAAACCTGCTTATTTGGGGAGGCATGCATGCAGGAACTACAAGAGGTGGTCATGCTTGCTGGAATTCCTTGTAACTCCTATAGGTACCCCTTCAAGTAGTAGGGCATTAGATAGAATAGAGCATGGATTGCACTTCCACATACCCTTGGGTATGTCAGAAGCCCCCTTAGAGTAACCTAAAACCTAACCTTAGATAAATTTTCAACCATTTTTCTGCTACATTACACTGAGAACAACACTCAAGGAGATTTCTTGTACGTACAATATGGTAGTTGGGTAGTATGGCTAAGGGTATGGTCGATCCTCCTTAGTTAGCACCCTAAAATATTGGGTTGAGTATTATTGTTGGACCCCTACGTATATTGTCAAACCCTTACATATATTGTGATTTGTAGCACCTGACACTCCTTTGAGACCATAGTTCCCTCAACTATATGAAGATCACCCCCTACCTTTTCATCTAGATCAAATCCAGTTGTTGGGGTTTGATTGTCATTTTCTAGATCATATCCAATAGTTAGGATTTTGTCATCCTTGTACATATTAGATTTAGCAGTTGGGGTTTTCACAGGGAAGACCATACTCTCTGTGTAGTGAGGATTTTGGCATCCCTAGTCCAAATCAGATTGTCGTAGCACATTCTGTAGTACAACGACCTTGGGGTTTCTATTACTATAGTCCATCCCTGATTTTCACAGGATACTATGTAGTATCAAATTTTCTAGAATTTGGTCACTGCAATATTGATCAACTGGGAGTAAAACACCTTTCAGAATAATAAAAACAAAGTATGTGGACATCTTAGGATGCTTGCAAGATACCTAGCCCATAATATTCAAGACAACGAGCTGGTCACAGTGGTACGATTCACTTGTAAGCCCCCAATTTTCAGGTGGTCCCAAATTTTTCCCAACGTGGCTTCAAGTGACCCATGTCACTTGACTCGTGAGCTTTCCCTCTTTCCAAGAATACTACTCTTAAGTAATCTAAAAATTTGACTGTGTCTAGTGTATGCTTGGTACCAAGTCTCAAGTTATGGCTACAGAAAGGGTTACCAACAAGTTCGACAACCTCGAGAAAAATTCAATGACTTTTAGGAGTCCATTAACTCCCAACTTGCACAAGTAGTGGCCTCTATAAAGACGCCTCACGAACCCATGAGGGAAGAACATAGTGTAGATGCACACATAGAAGGAGAATCCAACCATCACATTCATTTCCATGGAGATCACCACTCTTCGAGCCACCAGATACCCAAGATGGACATGTACAAATTTGATGACTTTAACCTTGCAGTATGGGAGGCACCAATGGAACAATATTTCCTCCTTAATAATATCTTGATGGATGGAAGTAAACTACATGTGGGATCCATTTACTTGTACCAAGAGAGATGGTAGTGGTGGCAGTGGCATCATAAATGTTATCTAGGGTGTCCAACTTGGAACATGTTCTCAAAATCCATTTATGACCACTTTGATTAGGAATCTCACTTTTTGGGTCGTCTCACTAAGTTCAAGAAAATAAGTATAGTAAGGGACTACATTTAATCTTGTGAACAATTGGACATTAGAATTGAAGGACTAGGAGATGACTTTTACTTAGAATGTTTCATCAGTGGCCCAAAGGAAGCCATCCAATCCCATTATGAATGCATCACCTAGCTACTTGGTTAGACGCATGTCTCAAGGCCTTAGATGTAGAAGTCGCCTTAAATTCCCAATCTAATCATCCAAATTGCATCACAAAGGCATGCCCCACCCAGGCTATGGACCTCACCCAAGTGCATAATAAGCATATACAACTAGCCATTGCACTTCACATATTAGGTTAACTTACAGGGAGGATGAATTTTTCTATTCACACTCCCCTTTTGGAGATTATACATCAAATATGGGTTATCTGCACCTTATATAAGGTCACCTTAGAGAACAATTTTGGTGGTGGAAACCTCTCTGGAAGGCAAAATTCCCATCCAAAGCGAGATTATTCATGTGGTGTATGCTAGAAAAAAAACTACCTACATGTGATAATATCCAAAAATACCATAAATAGGGTACAATTTGGTGCTCACTATTTAAAGAAGCTTAGTAAATGGTTCAACACCTATTTCTATAATGTCCTTTTACTAGATATATTTGGGACATCACTTGTCCCAAACTTGGAATAGGTCATGGATGGTTTAGTGGAGGGTTGTTGGAGGTATGTTAAACACTGTTTCATAACCATGCATTAAATAAATTTTGAGCTTTTCATTTGATAATTTGATGGGGGTGTGGATAGGATGTAACAAATCTATTTTTCAAGACATCCTACCCTATCTGAAAAGAATGGTTTTGTAGAGTCTAGCTATTTTTATAAGTCTAACACATCAAACCCAACATGTTTCCCTGTGAGTTATTGCTTGATCTGAATTTATGAATGAAAATAATGAAATATAGATTTAAAAAAGAAACACGGAGATATAGTGAAATTCAAATTTAATTAATAAATAGAAAATGTTGAAAACGATTTACATGCAAAATGAAAGCAAACTAGCTTGGGCAATGTTAGCTTATCTCTAAGAAGATATGTGACAAATACATGCCTTTTGAACTACATTGGCTTTGGGGTTTTTTTTATCATGAATAACGATGAGAAACCTAACCCTAGGAGATGAAGTGCCAAAAGCTAATGTGCCTTAATGGGGTTAGTTAGAACATCAACTTACCATGGTTGTAACTTTGGCATATGATCCCTTTTTGTTGTGCACTATAGCCCATTAGAAAGTTATATCCGGGGAAACAAAATTTCAACTACGAACATATTTTTTTATTCACATTTGGTTTTTTCCCTAAAATATCTCATTTAGGGCCTCAAAACAACTCTAGAATTTCAAGACCCAAAAAGTGCCAAAAATAGAAAATTGTTGAAATAGGAAATTATGGTGAAAAATAGCAAACTGAAATGAAAAAATGTTGGGGGTCCAAGTGGAATAGATCATTGCCCTCTAAGAAGTGGAAAAATAAAGGCCTTGGGTCTATTTTGATGGGGTTTATCATGAGAGAGTTTGCAAAGGGGTGTTGTTCTACACTTGACTATCTGAGGACAACCAATTTTGACTAAAAACATTGTCCTTGACCCATGTTTTCACGTTTCCCAAAAAAACATCATTTAGGGTCTCAAAGCTTCTCTGGAAGTTAAGGACCCAAAATCTACCAAAAATAGAAAACTACCAAAAAAAACTATGCTAAAAAATAGAAAACTAATAGGAAATCATGTTGGGGGTCCAAATAGAATAGGCCAGTGACCACCAATATCCACCTGTATCATTCCTCCCCCTTAGGAATAAATTGTCCCCATTGTGTTAAGTGCTCCCATGAGATGGGGAAAATTCTGTTGAACTTGGTCCAGGGTAAGCCACTTTCCTTGGTGCAAGAGTTGGTTGGTTTTGACAACATGATACAGTTGGATCCTCTGTTGGTGAGTATTGTTAATATGTGTGTCGATGATCCAATCAGTTGTTGCATATTCAATGGAATCTTGGTTGAGGTCTATTGGTGTCAGCTTCTCAACGATTTTTTATGTGTCTAACAATGGTGGAAAGTATGGTTGAAGGTAGTCTACATTGAATACTAGGTGCAGACCAAGGAATGAGGGGATACTTAGCTTGAAAGTGTTGTCACCCAAAGCCTTGGTGATGGTGTAAGGCCCATATCGAATTGGTTAAACATTCCAATCAGTTCTAACAAATCGTTCCTTCTAGAAATGCAACCAAACCTTTTTTCCAACTTGAAGTTTATGTGGCACCTGATGTTGTCATGACGTTGTTTATACTTAGTATTGGATTTATCTAGGATACCGTGAACATGTTGGTAGATAAGTTGAATGTTTTCAATAAACCTAATGGCTTTAACAACTTCAGATTGAACATGTACAAATTATGTCTGTGTAGTTGCAAGAGGAATGGCAACACCATTGGGACACAATGGTTGAATTCCCAGGCCCACTTGAAAGGGGTTGTGGACAGTTGAGCAATGGAGATCTCTATTGTAGTCTTTTTGCATATAGCGGGGACTCTCATCCCATTTTTCTGGATGCTTAGAGTTGTAGATGTGTAGTATGTGAAATATCATCTTGTTGGCAACCTCCATCTAGCCATCATTATGGAGGTCGAATGAAGTTGACTTGGTGAGCTTGGTGTACAAAAACAAATAGAGTCTTGAATAGAATGCACTTAAGAACTTCCTATCCCTATCAAATATAATGGTTGGTAGGATCCAAAAATGTACCCACACCCATTCAAAGAAGAAATTAGCAATGAATTCTTCTATGATACTCTTCTTGTAGGAAACCAATATGTCCATCTTATAAAAGCTATCAATGACCACAAACACGTAGTCATTACCATGCTTGTTATAAGGAAGGCTAGACATATAGTCCATGAAGATGGATTCGCAGGGTCAGTCAGGAGTAGGAAAAGGGGTGTACAAGCATTTCTTATTAATTGTTGGCTTAGTGATGGCACAAGTAGTGTAGGATCTTATATATTTTCCAACATCTTATTGGATTTTTGGCCGATAAAAATACTTTTGCATTACTACCACTATCTTCTCCATACCAAATTTCCCTATGACGTGGTTGTAATATGCCTCACAAATCATCTTGGCATACTCGCTTGAAGGAAAGCAAAGATGACCTAGATAACACAATAGTCCAACCTAAAGGTGAAATTTTGGGACTAGCTTTCTAGCCATCAACATCTTGTAGGTGGCAAAAAATTCTGAGTCATTTCCATATAGTTGGGGCCATCCATAGGTCTCGTGCCTACAAGAGTTGAGAATTGTTCTTAGTGCCACAATCGGGAGCCATCTGAGCCAGTTTGCAACATGATTTTTGTTTCCCTTCTATATTTAATGTCCAAATGCAATTCTTACATATATGTGGACCATTTCTTATTGTGATCATTCTACAACTTCCCATGTGTCTGCATAAATTGAAGAGGCTAGTGATCCATGTAGATGATTGTATCCTTCCCCATAATATAATATTTCCATTGCCAACATGCCTACATGATATAACACATTTCCTTATCATAGGTGGGGTACCTTCGAACAATAATAAATAGTGTCTCATTATCATAGGCCATTGTATGCCCTTATTGAGTGAGGACTACACCAATAACATAATCAGAGGCATATGTTTTAATCTCAAATGGTTTTCGCAATTCTGTAAAGGTGAAGAGTGGTGTGAGAAAATGTAGTTTTTAGTTCAATGAATGCCTTCTATTGTGACTCGGACCAACAAAACTTTTCTTTTTCTCAGCCATTAGTAACATAACTTAAGAGCCAAGTGATATGAGAGAACCCCAACACGAATCTCCAATAGAAATTAGCAAGGCTCAAGAAGCTACGAAGCTCTGTTAGATTCGGTGTGGTCATCCAATACCAAATGAATTGGATACTATTTGGATCCACATGAATGTCTTGCTCATCAATTATATAGCCAGATATTTGACCTGATCCATGCTAAAGGAGCATTTGTTTAGGTTGGAACATAGCTTGTGTTGTTGTAGGGTTTGAAGGACCTGCCAAATATGATGCAAGTGCTCTTCCTAAATCTTGTTCAATATGAGGATATCATCCAGATATATAGGCATGAATGAGTTATTCAAAGGTTGCAAGATGTCATACATCGTCCTCATAGAAGTTGTGGGGCAATTTTTCAACTGAAAGGCAGTGAACAACCACTCAAAGAGACCCTCCTTGGACTTGAAGGAGGTCTTCCAGACATCCATGGGTTCTATTGGAACCTGGTGATAGTTATACTTCAAATCAATATAGTTGAAGTACTTAACCCTCTTGATTTGGTCAAGAAGGTCATCAATCCCCAATCCATGGGATTGAGTATTTGTTCCTAAATGTGATTTTGTTCAATGCCCAATAATCAATGTAGAGTCAATAGGTCCCGTATTTCTTTTGTACGAGTAAAATTGGGCTCCCACAAGGTGAGGAACTTGGTCAGATGTGCCTTTTTTGTAGAAACTCTTGATATACCACTTTATTTCTTCATTTTCCAAAAGAGAGCAACAACAGATTTTCCCATTTGGTAGAGGTGCACCAAGGGTCAAATCAATCAGATGTTTGACCTAACAATGCAAATGTGTCATCGTGGGTGAGGAGAAGATGTCATTGTACTCTTCCATGACCTTATCCACTTTCTTTTGTTGCGTGGAGGAGCCCTTTTTGGAGGCCATGTATGTTGCCACTAACTTCCCCTTAATGTGAGAGTGAATCAAGAAGAAAACAAATTTCTTAGTCTCAGAGATGATCTTAGCACATTGCTTAGTAGAGTTCAAATAAATTGTGATAGGTGTAGTTACCTCTGGTATCTTATATAGTTTTCTGTCCAAAGTAATAATAGCAATATGAATGAGCTCATACATAGCATGGTGCTTCCATAAGCATGTTTTTCCTAATAAAACATTAGAAAATTGAAGGGGAGAAACATCACATAATACCTCATTCATGAAAGGCTTGATGTTGTAGGGCAGATGACATTAGTGGTTGATGCGGAGATCTCGCCCTTGGTGAAGCCACCTTCTAGTGTATGGCTACGGGTGTGGTTTTGTCAGCCAACCCAACCAGCTAATGAAATCTACTGAGATGAGGTTCTTTTGACTCCCACTATCGACAATGAGTTGCAATGGAGCACCTTTCAACCACTTCTGTGAGTCAAAGAGATGCTCACCCTCATTTGGATCTTCGAGATCACTTTTATTAACCTTTGTGGTGGCAACGATGCCATTGAGTTCTACATCAATGATTTATTTCCTCTTGTTAGGTTCTAGCTTAGAGTCAGAACCTACAACTGACTCTGAATCATTCAATTTGACCACTAGTGACTACTTTGTGCAACATTCATTTGTGTTGTGAGTGGGGATCTTATGGAACTCACACCAATTTCACGTGTCTTTCTTCATCTTCCCATTGCTATTATTTTCTTGTAGCTTCAATGGGTTGTCTTGGGTCATTCCACATTGGCTCTATCATTTTTTCTACAGTTTTGGGGTTCCCTTGTCCTTCTTCAAATTCACCAATCCAAATTATCACTTCTTATGTTTAAATTTCTACTCAAACTTGATAACATATCAGTATGCTACACCAAGAAAGGAGATGTTTAGGAACTCCATTTATGCCTAGATTTATTTGTGAAAACATCTATAGTAGTTGAGCACTAGGAGTCACTAAGAGTCCTTGATACCTAGCTTCATGCATAGGTTATGAAATAAATTTGTGAACTCTAGAACTTCTTAGTCCCTTTCATGTTATAGTGTGGTCCATTTTATGTACTTATCTTCATAGCTCCAAACAAAGTAATATTCCTTAATAGCATCTTGGAAGATTCCCAAGAGGGTGTGAATAAAAACAGTGAGGATTTCTCCTCGACCCTTTTCTCACAATAAGTTTCCTACCAGTTCTTGACATGGGGGGGCGGCCTTAAAGAGTAAAAAAGTAATTTTTTTCTCTATCAAAAAAAACTATGGACTGAAAAAATATCCTTCCAACAAATTTAACCATTTATGTAGAGCATTTACATACATATGTCCTTCAAATGTAGGAATTCCAAAATTAATTTGTACCTTAAAGGGGGCGGTGCTCCGAAGTGACTATAGGATGAAGATGTGTCGCCCATTGGTATCCACCGAAGGATCTAGGAAAAATTATCCATTGTCTCGTTCATTTGTCACTCAAGGGATTCCTTGAGCAATAATTTGATAGGATCTTCTTCTCCCTCATCTTTCATTCCTTCCACCATGGTAGGGCATTGGGGTCAATGAGGCTGATCTTGCAAGGGCTCAGGCAGTACAATTCACAACTCCTTATACCCCCACCTTGTTGGGGACATGCACGGAAAAATAGAGAAATAGCAAGCTGCTTGAATAGAATTGATATAGATTTATGAAGAAATCAAATGAAATAAAAAATTAAAATAGAAACATAGAGATAAAGTGAAACTGGACTTCAATTAATAAATAGAAAATGCTGAAATTTTCTTACATGCAAAATGGAAGCAAACTAGTTAGGGCGATGGCAGCTTATGTATGAAAATAGATGTGATGGCTACATTCCTTCTGAAATAATTTAAAATGGGGCTATGAGGTGTTTTTATCATGAAGAATAATGATAAACCATAAACATCTGAAAACCTAACCTTAGGAGATGAAGCGTCAAAAGCTTATGGACCCTGATGGGGTTAGTTGGAATATTAACTTCCTAGGGTCATAATTCTAGCATATGATCTCAGTTTGGCATGAACAATAACCCATTAGAAAGTTCTATTTGAGGACAAAAACTTTTGAATGCAAACATTTTTTTGGTTTACATTTGCTTGCTCCCCAAAAAAATCGTTCAGGGCCTCAAAATGGCTCTGGAAGTTCAGCACCCAAAAACTAACAAAAATAGAAAACTATTGAAATAGGAAATAATTCTGAAAAATAGGAAACTGATAGGAAACAATATTTAGGGTCCCAGTGGAATAGGCGGGTGTCCATCAATATCCACCTAGATCATTTCCCCAAAATAATTGGACAGATCGAGCGTAGGCCTATTTCAATGGGACTTCTCAAGAGATATTTTGTGAGGGGGTGTTGTTTTACACTTGTGTGATTCTCATTTACTCACATAAATGGATTTGGGGAAGGGCATAAATAGTTTTTCTAAACTCTTGACTTTAAAATTTCTCCTTTTTGCAAAAGAAAAAGTATGTGACTCCCTATAGGTTAATGGTGATTGTAAGATTTTTATCAATTGGGTAAAGGGGTCCAATGGTGTCACAACCATCAAGTCTTACCTTTTCCAGAGGAGGTTTTTCATATCAAGGGCACTTTTGTTGATTTCTTTTGCTATCATACCTACAGGGAACTTAATAAGTAGGAAAATAAAATATCTCAAGTAGGTGTTCAACAATTTTTTGGCAAATGGTTGATAAAAGAAAACAATGCAGGAGAAAACTATGAGAATTACCATAAGCCTTTTGTAGAATTAGGACAAAAACTACTTGAACCTGAAGAAAACCAATCATTTATTTTTCTCTAAATTTTATGGTATACAATCTATTGTATTTTTTACTGATCTCATGTTATGTATTTATGCAAGGTAAATGTTGTTGAATGGCATAATATTATGGAAGCTTTTTTATGTAGGTAATTAACATAATAGAAAGAAAAAATCATAGGTGTGATTAAAAGACTCCTTAGGAATACACTTAATATAGTGTAATATTAGCAAAATGTAATTTTGTGTCATTTTGCTAATGAAATAAATTTATATTTTTTTCGAAGGGAAAAATGTAGAGAGAGAAAAAGTAAAATAAAATAATTCAATGTCAACCATATGTAAAATATTTTAGTATCAAGTATGTATTATATTATATAAAGTAATTGAAAAAAAACAAAAACTTATGATTAAACTATTTTATTGATGTATTGTTTGAAATGAAGGAGATCTATAATTCCTTTCATACTTAGTATGGAAAAGATAGGTGGCATGTGTGTATATATATATCTATCTATCTATATAATAATATATATAATTTAATATATATATATATTATATATATATATATATATATATATATATATATATATATATATATATAAATCCAACTTAACCTCAGTTATAAAGCATGGAAATGGATCAAAGCCTCTCTAGGTGAAAACCATTTTCAAGTTATACTAAGATCAATATACTTTTCTTTTCTTTTTTTTGCATTTTTTCACGCCCGCTCTGCGCTCGCTGCGCTGTCGTAGCCGCGCCTGCGCCTGTGCCCTCCCGTCTGCTCCTCATGGCGTTTGGAGGTGGCCCTGAGGCCCCTCCCCCTCTTCCCCCGGAAGTCGCAGCCTTCAAGGCCCTGGTCTCTGCCTCTGGTAAACGCTCGGTCTTTGGCCCACAGCAGAAATTTGTAAAGAAACTGGACAGTATTCCCAAGGTTGCTCTGCCTGAGGAAGAAATTTGCAGATCAGCTCTGAATCTCGCAGAGAAAGGCCTGATCGGACAGTTCACCGGTTTGTGGCCATCCCCGAGAGTAGTCGAAGAATGGGTCAAAAGGAACTGGCTTCCTTTGGTCAACGAAGGAATCAAGATTTATTTTGTGGGTAAAGGGTTTTTTGTTTTTTTGTTTGACAATCCAGAAGATAGAGGCCTGATCTTCAGAAATGGGCCTTACTTCATGGGACCCCAAGGAATTTACTTGAACAAATGGTCAACTGATTTCGACCCAGCGCAAGATGTGCCTAAGGCGGTTCCGGTCTGGGTGCGCCTCCCACATCTTCCCCTGCATTGCTGGAATCAAGGCTCTTTACAATCCATTGGAAATGCTCTCGGAAAGTACATCGACCAAGCTCCAAGGAAGGACTAGTATTCCTGTGCCCGGATCTGTGTGGAGGTCAATTTGGAAATAGGATTACCCGAAGCGATTAAGCTCTCGGTGGCAAACTGGACTCACATCCAAGAGCTTGATTATGAACAGTTGCCCTTTAAGTGCCGCTTCTGCCATGAGTATGGGCATTTTGCTAGATATTGCAAAAAAAGAAGTGGGGAGACAACAGAGAAGGAAAAAGAAGATCAATGGAAACAAGCAAAGAAGACATCAGCAAACAGGCAAAGCAACAAAAGCAAGGCTAAAGGGCCTGAGAGCAAAGTAGGTAACGGAAGCACAAGTAATCAAAATGCCGGAAGCAGTGAACCAAAGGACAACGAGGGAGATAAAAATCCTTTTGAAGCCCTCGTGCCTCCTCCAGATCCACCGGAAGCAGAGGAAGAAGAACCATTACAGCATGTGAATATGGAAACCCTAGACCCAGGCAACACTCAAAGCATCACTCCAAGCAAAATTTCTTCTCCATCATACGCAGAGATAATAAAAAAAGAAAAAGAAAAAATCAACAGAGAATATTGGGTCATCAGATGATGAATCTCTAGAAAAGTCAACAAAAAGGGTTGGACGAAGAACAAATAAGGAAACCAGAGAAGAGGAGTCAGAAAAACAAAAATCTCTTGGCAGTCAAGCAACGATCAAAATGACCCTAGGGAGAACAGTTAGGCCAAGGACCTCCAAAGGAGGAGGGCCTACCCCTTCAAGCGGTAAATGATGCAGATGATCTCTTGGAACTATAGGGGTCTGGGTAATCCCAACAAGGCAGAGGCTATCAAAGATCTTCTGAAGATAGAGACCGCGGACATCCTTATGCTCCAAGAGACCAAAGTAGAAGGGGAAGCCCTTCTAAACACCAGCGTTACTAAATGGAAATTTGATTCAGGAAAGGTTGTTAGTGCAAGGGGAACAGCTGGAGGTTTAGGCACTTTATGGACTAAAAGCTTCTCCCTAGAATGATTTTCAGCGACTCAACATTGGATCTTCATAGAGTTGCGCCACACTGTAAGTAATCTCACCCTCACCCTATTTAATTTATATGTCCCAGTTCATTATGAAGAGAAGAAAGAATGCTGGAGGTCACTCACAGATTTTTTAGAGCAAATCAGTCCCACCAATTTGGTTATAGGGGGGGACCTGAACATAATATTAGATCCCAAAGAAAAGAAAGGAGGGATCCAGTCCAGAGATCCTTTTAGCAGAACAGTGGGCAATTTGATCCAGCGCTGAGACTTGGTAGACTTTAAACCAGTGAAAGGTAAATTCACCTGGACAAATAATAGAACCGAAGAAAATCATATCTCAGCCAGATTGGACAGGTTCCTTATCAACAGTTCTTTAATGATGGACAATAGAATTATTTTCACTAAAATTCTTCCAAAACTTACATCGGATCATAAGCCAATCCTTATATGTCTAAAAAAAGAAGAGGATTTAGGCCCCCTTCCATTCCGCTTTAGCCCTCTCTGGGTAGGCAAGGCCAGGTTTTTAGAAACAGTCCAAGCGGCATGGAGAATGGAAATTTACGGTTCCCCAAGCTTCGTGTGGGAACAAAAATTGAAAAACGTAAAAACTGCTCTTAAAGCATGGATAAAGAAATCCGTGCAATCCCCTAACAGGCAGAGGAAGGAGGCAGTAACTCAATTGGAAGGAATACAATTCGATATGGAGGATTCTGTTCCCTCGGTCACGGAGTTTGCCAAAGAAAAATCGGCTCAAAAGAATGTGTATTGCTCTTTCAGGAAGGAAGAGGAGTATTGGCGTCTAAAGTCTCGAAGCCTGTGGCTCAAATCAGGGGACAGAAATACCTCTTATTTTCATAGACAGTGCAGGGCCCGTCTCTCGCGCAACCATATAGCAGAAATAATCAGCTCCAGTGGTCAGGTATACAAAGGTTTCGCCCAAATTCAAGAGGCAACGGCAAATCATTTTCGGAACCTTCTCAGTGCAGAAAGAAATGGCGAGGAGGAGGACGAAACAGAGTTTCTCTCAGCTATCCCTAATCTAGTCAGCGTGGAAGATAATGTCTCTTTGATGAGTCCAGCAACAGAAGAAGAGATAACCAATATTGTTTGGTCCATGGACCCTAATAAAGCCCCAGGCCCCGACGGTTTTTCAATTCATTTTTATAGGATTTGTTGGGAGATCATCAAATTCGACCTCTTCAGAATGATAAGAGGAGTCTTGAGGAAAGCAAAAATGGGAGGGGGTACAAAATCAACATTCCTTGCTTTAATCCCCAAGGAAACTAACCCAAGATCGTTTGATAGATACAGGCCGATCTCCCTGTGTAATTCATCATATAAGATCGTGGCCAAGCTGCTGGCTAATAGGATCAAGCCTCTTCTACAAAAACTTATCTCCCCAGCTCAAGGTGGATTTGTGAAAGGTAGACAAATTCTTGATAATGTCATCCAAATTCAAGAGGCCCTCCACTCCAGCCATGCTCGGAAAGAACAAGGTATGATTATCAAATTAGATATGAGTAATGCTTTTGACCGTGTTAATCGATCTTTCTTGCTCAAGGTTCTTGAAGCCTTCGGGTTCAGTCATGAATTTATAAATATCATCAAAGCCTGCATTGAAAATGTCTGGATCGCACCAATGGTGAACGGGAGACCAACAGATTTCTTCTCCGCTACTAGGGGACTGAGGCAAGGTTGCCCTCTGTCTCCCTTTCTATATATTCTGATGGCGGATTCATTAAGCAGGAAATTAACTCAGGAACAGCATCGTGGTACCATTCCTAGGATAAGAATCGTGCAAGGTGCACCTCCAGTGAATCATGCGCTCTTTGCTGATGATTCACTCCTGCTTGGCGGCGCCTCCTTGAGAATGGCTAAAGCATTCAAGTCTATCCTCCAAAAATATTGCAGTGTCACTGGAGCCCTCATCAGTGGATGGAAGAGCGCAGTATATGGTTGGAATTCTGATCAGCAAACCATTGATAGGATAGCTAGTGAGCTGGGCTTCAAATGTTTCGCTGAATGGGATAAAATAAAATATCTTGGTCTTCCGTTGACGATGGGATCCAACCGGAACAACTTGTGGGAGGAGGTAATTTCCAAGTTTAATAAGAAGATAGCTGCATGGGGCGGAGTCTGGCTCTCCTCTGGAGGAAAGCTCACTCTCATCCGGTCGGTTCTTTCCGCGCTGCCTACCTTTCAAGCTTCTCTGCTGTTGGCTCCAAGGCAAATAGCAGATCAAATTTCCTGCCTAATTCAGAACTTTCTGTGGAGCGGTGGTAAGGGGAACAGTAATCGCTTCCACCTTGTTAATTGGGAATTGATGAAGCGTCCAATCAATGAGGGCGGCCTGCAAATTAGAGACCCTCTTCAAGCTAACCTAGCGTTGGGCTGTAAGATTCTGTGGCAGCTAATCTCTGAGCCCACGCACCCAATCAGCCAGATTTTAATCCTCAAATATCTCAGAAACAAATCGATCATTACCTTCAATCCCGCTTCTTCTCCAAAAGGAACTCTGGCATGGAGACTCTGCTGTAGAGGGATCGATTTTTTCAGAAGGCATCTGTATAAAGTTCCAGGTAATGGCAAAAAGACTTGGTTGTGGAGGGACCGAATCATGGGCCATCCCCCTCTCTCAGAGATAAATGAAATTGCAGATTTAAGAGTTTGGCTAAGGGCAAGAGGAATCAGGAAAATCGAGGATATCGTGGAGTGGGAAGATGACGGCAATTGGAAGAGCTGGATTCTGCCCAACATTCCTGAGCATTTAAACGATCAGTTAAACCTTTTTACAGCTGAAATAGCAGATTTTGCACCTGTGCATAAGAATGAGGAAGACACTTGGGGTTGGGGACAAACAGGGGTCTACTCTGCCAAACAAGGGTATTTACAAATGCAAAGCAAAAAAGACTCAGTGCACCCGGAAGGAGTGTGGAAGCAGATCTGGGAGTGCTTCAATATCCCGAAGATCAATTTCTTCTTCTGGACCTTGTTTCAAAACAAAATTCTTACTGGCGAGAACCTTTGTAAAAGGAACATCGCCGGTCCTCACCGATGCGTGTTTTGTAAAAAAGCCTTGGAAACTACAGTGCACATTTTTCTTGAATGTGAGTACGCTCAGAAGACTTGGACAAGTTTCTTGGCCGGTCTGAATGTAAGACCTCCAGTGAACTGCTCAATACCAGAAATGTTCTTGTCCTGGAAAGCTAGATATCCCCATAGCATAGTTGCCAAGTCCCTCTGGTCCAAGGTGTGGACAACAGTTCCGAAATATGTGTGCTGGAAACTGTGGCTCTCCCGGAATGAAATAATCTTCAATCAAAAAAAAATATCAGCTGAAAAGGTTGCAGAAAAAGCTAAGAATCTGCTATTAGAGACTTTGAGACAGTCCAGCGTTAAAGTTAACTCCCTAAGAGACGAAGAATGTATTTGGTTGGGTGGCTTCATTCCCACATCGAGTCCTCCTTCAATCTCTCATCCTCTCCTCAAGGAAAATTGGCAGATTCGAGACAACTTAGAAGGCTTCCAGAAGTGGTGGAAATCTCAAGGAAAATGCACTATCTTTTTTGACGGAGCCTCGAAAGGCAATCCAGGCAGGTCAGGGGCCGGGGGGATCATTTATCTCCCGAATGGAAGCAAAGAGAGTTTCAGCTGGGGTCTCGGAATAAAAACCAACAACCAGGCAGAAGTCCTTAGCCTCTTAAAGGCCTGCCAACTCGCCAAAAAGAGAAATCCAAAGGAAATCGCAGTGTTCGGAGACTTAGAATTGCTGATCAAAGCCTTAAGGAAAAACAAAAGGTTTAATGATCCAGTTCTGAACAAACAGATGTTAAGAGTGATCAGACTCTTGAAGGAATTCCCTTCAGTCCAAATTTACCATATTCTCAGAGAATTGAATTCAGAAGCCGACTCTCTGGCTAATATTGGATGCAATCTAGAAAAGAGCATGATAAGCATAAACTCAGGCGAACCGAATATGGTAGCCATCCCTTAAACAGGGCAAAGAGCAGTGAGAGCATCTATTTCAGACTAAAAGGAGTGTGCAAGGTTTGATTGATCATTTAAAGATCGGGAGGTTCAATTTTAAATCAAATTCTTCGAATTTACTTCCTTCAAGTAAAGAAACAGGGGAGGCGACGTCAATTTTCCAGGTTCTGGAAGCAGTGGGATGGCGAGTTGTTTGTTCCGAATTTAGGGGCTCTCAGATCGAAGCAGATCCTTTTCGCGGTCTCGGCCAAGTCGCCCTTCGGCTCCATCCTCCCTGGCTTTATTCCATAAAGCAATTCTTCCTTTTTGTTTAAGAATTAGATCTTAGCTAGTTTAAATTCGATGGGAAAGGCAGTTGCAATCCATATCGCTCATCGAGTTTTCTCAGTAGCAGAATTTGTTGTGTAATGATCAGAAATGTAACACTGAATTTGGCCTCGGTCACCCATCAATAAAATACTCGTTTTGGTGAAAAAAAAAAAAAACCATTTTTAAGTTGTATACTTGAAAAGCAATTTACATGTTGAGAAACTTGATCCATCTCTACTCTTGATAAATTTTGAGTTAAGATTAATATATCTTAATTAATAAACATATAGATACTTAACAAATTTAATTAACACTCACACTTAAAAAATATAAATTAAGATTCATTTAAACATATAAATCAAAATGATGATTTATATTCATAATTATTATATTTCATAATTTCATATTAAATTTAATTAATAAACATATAAAATAATAAAATTCATATATACATACAATATATCTATTTTACTTATATATATATAATATATATATATATATATGAAAATGTAAGTGTAGATATATGTAACAGAGTTTTAATAAATTAAAAATAAAAAATTTTTATATATAGAAAGTGAAATCTATATAAATATAAATAATATTATTAAGAACTAACATAGATTCATCTTAACCCAAATCTACTAAATATTGAAAGGAATAAAATCCGTCTAGTTGAAAACTCTTCCTCAAGTTTTGCATTAAAAAAGAGGCTTTCATCTTGAGGGATTTGATCTCTCTCCAAGCATGGTAGATCTAGAGAGTAATATGCATCTTTTATGGTTTATTATAAGTTTTATTCATATAAACTTAATTTAGGATATATCCAATATTACAAATTTAACATTAAGAAAAACCTTCTAGCATTTTAAATCTTCATCTACATCAAAAAAGTTTGATAATAGTATTTTTAACTTTACATGAGAAACTTAGAAAATATAATTCCTACTTGTCTTAGATGTGATTCTTTCTAAGTAAAGGAGTGTATTCCTATACTTTAAGATTTGTTTAGTTTATATGTTTTCTAGATTGGTGTTTGGTTGATATATTCTCTCAACCAAGTGATTGTGTGTCCAAGATAGTCTACTTATCTTGAGACAACATTTCATGTATACATGTTACATTATTTAATCAATGATAGAGTTTGTCTATCCAATTTTATTTGTTGGTATCAGAGTTGGCCTTAGGCCTATCTCCCTCATGGGAGGGCCCAAGGCCATGAAGATCTTGCAAATGATAATTTAGTGTGGTTTAGTTTTAGTTTGTGTGTCCATATGATAAATCTAGGGTATGGGAGACTCCTGTTACTAACCTTCTTAAGGAGAGTTGTGTTGGATGTAGGCGCTATGTTCTGTGGTGAACCTTATGTGAAGTGATATGACCTATAATTGTGATCCAAACTATGTAAATTTTGTATTGTGCCTCTAGTATAAGTGTGCATCGAAAGATGAAAAAGTGACTGAGTCTGTTGTGTGAATAATGTTAAGTGACCTCCTATGCGACTATTAAGTGTGAAGCCTACAACTATGTAAATATTTGATGTATGTGGCGTGAAGACATAAGTAATTAATTATTCAAATGGGAATCATAAGAGCTTCCTCAATCAATTTAGGTACCCTATCACTTATAGACATTCTAACTTGTATACCTGTGCAAGCCTAAAGGCCATGGCCATCAAAGAGAAATGAAAGGGTCTTAGACCTAATATAGCTGAGGTACTATTTAGGCCTAGTTCTCACTTGCAATATCACCATTCATACAATCTAGTATGGAAAATGGAGTCCAAGGGATAAGACCATTATAAGGGACTTCCTACTTTCAATCTCATATGGGAGCATCAAGAGCCCATCAGTGAGTGAGTGGTGGAAGAGCCTGTAGCTCTATGGTGACCAAATGAGGGCCCATGTCAACAAGAATGTGGCAGTGGAATCTAAGTTGAACGACAACTATTCTCATAGCAAATCCATCACCCATCTCTCAATTTAGACGATGGTTAAGAGTGACCTTACATGCCATCATTTTCACTTGCTCCTTAATACCAAGTTGGGTCTCTATCTCATGTTGACCTTGGCAAATATAAAAGTCCATTTTTTATCAGTACTCTATTGAAACCTATCTACGAGATGAATTTGTGAAGAAAATCATGTTGCTTAGACATAATGGAATTGCCTTGGAATTTAATAGAATTAATTAATATATTGAGTCTAGCCAACTCAATAAGAAGTGTATTGATTTTGTTAGAATTAGATACTCTAAAAAATCACGTGTGTGAACGTGGAAATCCAAGACAATGTTTACATATTGATACTGGAGATGACACTGACAAAGATAACAAAAATGTGAAAAAATGTAGAGAAATAAGATAGATGATGATGCTTGTGACAAA
Organism: Pinus taeda; assembly: GCA_000404065.3. Classification (NCBI taxonomy): domain Eukaryota; kingdom Viridiplantae; phylum Streptophyta; class Pinopsida; order Pinales; family Pinaceae; genus Pinus; species Pinus taeda. Next base: position 243,235 of record APFE030806147.1, on the reverse strand, counting down.
GACAGTAGATGATAATGGTTGGAGCAGTAACAAAGGTTAGATGATGATGGAAAACAATAATGGTAAAAGTTTGTGTGTTTGTGTAAAATAATATCAAACTCATAACAATATTGTAACTGTAAGCAAGTCCATGATGTTTTATAGTGGTCCCTAATTTTTTTTTAATGGTATGCACTTGAATTAGTTGTGATGTAAGTGTACTCCTATTAATTGCATGATTATCGTAAAATAGTGTCAGAAATCACATTGGAAAGAAGCACATATGAAATATGACAATAAAAAAAAGTAAATAATGTTAATAAATAGAATAATACAAATATCAATAGTTGATAGCGGTTTGGGGGTGGTTAGGGGAGAATTACACAGAGTGCAAATGAGAAAGAAACTGGGTGGATGGAAGAAAGTAACAGGGGATAATTGTGCAGCATGCAAAAGAAAAAATGACCGATAGGCAGAGGAACAAATTCTCTTTCTCACTTCTGCACAATGTATCAACATTAATAGTTCCACGAACTATGAAAACGTCTTGAACATAGTTAACTGCAACATATTGTATACTTTATTTAAACATTTTTTTTTTAAATTGTTGGAAACTGAAAATCAAATAACAATGTCACATTGATAGCTCTAATTTTGCAGTGTAAATTTCTGACACTTTGAGTTAAACTAAAAAGCATGATAGTCATTGTAAAAGATTATTTAAATTCACTAATGGTTTCATTGTGGTGACCAGAGTACCTATATGGAATGTGGAATGCAAAGGCATCCACATTTCATAAAATCTTTTGCATACCTTCGCATACTTTCACTTACATCATCATATAGAAAACATAGTCATCATTAACTATAGGAAATGGCATTGGGATGACTCCATTAATTAACAATAGTGACACTAAAAATTGATTAAACAATTATCCCACATAACCAAGTTGTAATATTGTTTAACAAATTATAGAATTTGCAAATTTGTTAAACAAATAAAACAATGTAAGAAAGCAGACTACAAGAAAGAAAATACGTCATAACATACTGAACCATCTATACATAGCAATCAAAACATAGTAAATAATCTTAGTAAATAGCATAGTACAAAACCCCTTGCTGACACCCAATAGTACATCGCTTGATAATGTTGACAAAGAGAATAGTAGATCAGTTAATCATAACATGAAATCAGATCCCAATCATCCAATAAATCGAAAGAGTTGTCCAACAATAGTCATATTCTTCAACCAGGAAGTATAAAATAATCTTAATATTGTTTCACAATGAAAGCAAACAGAATTGTACCATTACTGGATTTCTCGACAATGTAAACAAATAAAATTGTCATCGTATATGCATAATCACATTTTGATTATTTATTGTAAATGTGCGATGTGTCTCAAAAAAATACAACAAATCAATAACAATTGATTTGTTCACACATTTCTCATAGGAAAATTTTTGTAGCTTAGGTAATACCATTTCCAGTTCGACGGCTCTTAGAACACACTATATTTTAGTCCTGTCATTCGCATTTATGATATAGTTTAACAGATGGAAATAAACAAAACAATAGCCCTCATTGTAAATGGTACAATAAAGCATACTTTCATTCATAGTTCTAGTAATTGTAATTGGACTATAGCATTTCGCACATATTGTTTCTAATGGATTCATATATACACTAGTCGTTGTCATGTGTCATTAGATGTGTTGTAAGATTGACATAGAAAATGGGGGCTTAGCAACATGAAATCAATTGTCCTTTTATTCTTTAATATATATATATATATAATATATATATATATATATATATATATATATATATATATAATAAAGTTTACTATGCATATTCTACTCATCGAAGAAAGGCAGTTTTTTAGACTTTTAACTTTTTTTCCTCTCTTCAACAGACATACGAATGTTGATTGTGAAGTTCAGAAAACTCTTTCTTATTTTCTAACTATATTTTTTATCAATATCAATAGAAAAATGCTTTCTTACAATTGCCTTTGAATTGAAATACATGTTGAAACAAGTTTATCATGTACTTGAACTTGTTACAAATGCAACATTTGTAAAAAAATACATGGAAATCATATAACAAATGGTAAATAACTTTGTAACAATGAAACTTTCAAATAAATCATAGTTTATTGTTTCCCTATCTTGTTCTACATTGTTGTCTTTAATTTCCAAAACAAATTGCATTGTTGTCTGTGTTACCAAAATTGCAACAATGTCGATTGTGCCAACTAGAAATGGATCTTACTACGATGCATATTTGCAATGGTTATGTTTGGAAACAATCAATACTCTACACAAATAGGACAAATGTTTTATTAAGTGTTAAATCTATTTAGGAAAATAGTTTTTCACAATCACCACTATTTATTTATGCTTTGGAATTATTTTGAAATCTCTAATAGAAACACCAGCATTTGCAATATGTTTTGACTCATGTTTTCAATAAATTGTGTTGGCAGAAACAATTTTATAGTCATTTAAACTTTCTTATTTGTTAAATCTACACAGAGTATTGATTTTATCTTATTTTCTTTGTCCAAAAAAGTTTGATATGTAACTAAGACAACACCATGAAATATGTTCTATGTTATATTTTTAATGACATCTTCAATCAATAATGGCTTAGGCTCGATCTCTTTTTTCCTAATCATGAGAATTGAATTGAAATTAATAAAAAAACAAAAAAACAAAAAACAAAAAAAATATACAATTAACTAAACCTTGACAAAACAACCTATTTTCTTTTCTTCTTCCTTGTTTTCTATTGCTTTCATTTTGTCTTTTGTGATATGTATTTTGTAATAGTGGTCATTATTATCTCTATTCTTTCATTCATCTCTATTGTCAAATCATTTGAATCTAATATATTTTATTCACAAACAATACATTGAAATGTGCTTAAAGGGACATAATAATTGATAATATTCTAATATCAGGTTCATAGTATCCAGATAAAATATGATTTCTAAGCATATAGGTAAAATTCTAAACATAATTTAGTTTCAATACATAAATTTTTTTTACAAAAATGTCGAAAGTACTTTTTTCCTTGTAATTGTTGTCTTGGATCAGAATCTCTAAGTGTTATATGTTTCCAAAAAATTGAAAAAACCTTGTTTTTAGTTATAGTATATAAAAAATATAGTAAAAAAATATAAGGAAAACATAGGACTGTATAATGTAAAAATAATCAAATGACAATAAATGGAACAAAAATGTACCTCTTAGCAAAGTTATCGTTATCCTTAATAGTATTTGTTCTTGTGTTCATTTTCATTGCTCCAACAACATGAATTGGATCAAATATACAGAAATAGGAAAAATAGGAGGTTCTAATTTCATAGCAAGGAAGTAATTCAGATGTAACAACTATACGATGATAATGTATTTTGTATAAGCGTGTTTAGCACTATCACGTTATCCACTTTTTGAACTTTACACCTCATTGCTACAGGACTATGACATATGTTGTATAAATGGTCTATGTACTCGCATATAGAATAGAAAATGCATTGTTTACCTTACAAAAATGCTACATGTTTTGCACCTTCGTTAAAAATGAGCTTGCAGAGATAATCCCTCACGTCATGAAACTACCAAAACAATGCCATACAACCTATACAAGAAATATATTTGTAACCAACTCCCCTGAAAAGTGACCGAACATGCCTTCGTAATGTGTATGTTGAAAATATTGCATGATGAACACCTGGCGAATGCTCCTATGGACTACATAACTAAAATTAGTGGTCCCAATTGTCATGCTACCTTATAAATATTCAACAAACATATTATATACTAAGAAATTATACAAGCCTCATTTGGCAAATGTGAAATTAGAAATAAGATTTCTAGAAATTAGAAAATGATTTTTAAATTTATAGAAGAATAGTGATATTTAGCATTTTTCCAAAACTATAGTTAACATGTAGACATAAATAATCAATAGTCAATGGACTTCGACATGCAGTAGAAAAAGTTGTAGTAAAAAATAATTGAAATCTAGTGGGCTTGGATTGCAAGGTGAGTGTTATAGTCCCTAGTGAGGCAGGGACTAATAATAATTTGCGTAAAATAGTGAACAATGAACACATTTCAATCACAAAGTGAGTGCCACTAATACAAATTTATCATTAAATAAATTTTATTTTCTCATAAAGTTAAAGTTAAATTTGATTTGGTCATATTGAATGTTTCATTGTACATACTAAAAAGATACTTCTTCCAAACTATTATTGTCATATATGAAAGTATCATAAATGATCTTATTAGATCTTATGATCATAAATGATCTTATGGGATTTGATTATTGAGGTCCTAGGAATTGCTTGATATAAGAACAAATCATTATCATAAAGAAAGAAAAGGATGAAGAAATATCTGCATAAGGAAAGTTCTGCACAATGAAAGTTCAGCACAAGGAAAGCTACAAATAATAAAAATGTTGCTACAATTATGATTCTATTGTTTATTGGAAAAGTTGTCATATCATTAGTTAAACGTACATGCTAAAAGTAAATGAGAAGTTGATGGTTATTTCTAAAGATATTACATTGTACGGAATTCTTAAAGATAATATGGAGTGTTAATACATGTATAACATCTCTAGAAACAAAGAAAAGTTAAAGCTACATGACAAAATTAGACCTTAAATGTTACATTGCTATTTTGTTTAATTAGGCTAGTTTTGTGATATGCAGATGAAAGAGAAAGTTTGTGGGAGAACTATGCCAAAAAGACATTGTAGAAAAATCGGGAACAAATATGCGAAAGACACAAGACTTATTACAGATACAATTAAGACAATGTTATACAGTGATAACTTTGGTTAATTGGACTTATTGTTTGCACTTTGCATTTAGAATCTAAAAAACTAATCAGACATGTTTACAGTTTATAGTTGCTTCACTGCATGCATTCATAAATGACATTGAATTTGCTTTCGTAATAATATTAATTGTTTTTAGCAATTAATAAAAAATAATTATTAAATAAATTCAATTTCACCATAAAGATAAATTAATTTTAATTTATATTTATGATTTTTAGGTTTATAGGTTTTTAATAAAATCTTTCATTGTGTGGAGAAAGCTTCCTTTGAAAACTGAAAACTTTCATTGAAAGCTTCACATAATGAAATTATTCAAATTAAAAAAGAGATATGCTTCCTCCGCAAAATGAAACATGTTGTCACAATAAAACCCATATTTTAATGTATTATGACATAGGTTCTTCCACGCAATGAAAGCTTTCATTGTAATCTCCACACTGAAATCTTTGTACAATGAAAACCTTGCACAAGAAAAGCTTGCACAATGAAGCATTGATCATTGCAACTATGGCTTTTCTACATGCATTCATTAAATTATTATGATCATAAAAACAATGAGTATTATTCCTCTGCACAATGAAAGCTTTCATTGTAATCTTTGCACCTCTACACAATGGAACTTCGCACAACAAAACATTGATCCCTAAAACTCTAGCTTCCCTACATGTATTCATAAATAAGTGTAGAGTGTTGGGCAACAATAAATGTTCTAATTGTGTGCAATAGAAAAAGAAGTAAACATTTTCTGTGTATAGAGTGCAAAAGTGGATTGAAACTTTTATTGTATGTAGCACTTTTCTACCTTCGCTTATCTTTGCACATATCCCTTGTCGACACCTTTGCACTTTGCACATCTGGTCACCCAATAATGTGTCTTAGAATCATAAAAAAATACTAAGATTTAGGACACATTGTATGAAATGAAGAGGTGTGGATTCATACATTGTACTAAACATAGTTAATAGCTAAAAGGAGACATCATTTGATATTAGACATTAAGGCTTTAGTGCATACGGATAGTGAACGTTTTCTTTATGCAAAGTGTGGAAATTGAGTTGAATTCACTTATCTCCACACATAGAGTTTGTTAGCATCTCTGCACTTAACACATGTGGCCCTTCAATAATGTGCTTAGATACTAAGGCTATCTTTATTTTTGCAAGAATTGCATTTTTCATTATTCAAAAATGCCCCATTTTTTGTTCTTCATTTTTCTAGGGTCAGTTTTGGTCAGAATTTGGTTGCAAAGAATAGGTAGCACAAGATGGAAAAGAATTTGGTTTATTTGGCCAGAAGAAAACAACAGAAAAGAAGGAAGCAGGAAAAGAAGGACGACAAATAGCTTTTTCCGACACCTTTTCACTTCGCACATGTGGCTGCCCAACAAGTTTCCTAGAATTATAATCAAATACCAAGATTTTTTGATACATTGTACAAAATGTAGAGTTTCATATTCATGCATTGTGTGGATTGTTACATTGCACTGAACATAGTTAATAGTTAAAAGGAGACTTCATCTGATATTATATACTAAGGCTGCAGTGCAGAAGGGCAATGAATGTTTTCTTTATGTGGAATGCAGAAGTGGAGTCCAATTTGCTTATCTCTGCGCATAGCACTTGTCCATGCCTCTGCACTTCGCATATATGGCCTTTCAACAATGTGTATTGGATACTAAGGCTATTTTTATTTTTGTGAAACATGCATTTTCTCATTTCTCGGAAATGCTCTCATTTCTAAAAATTTTCATTATTTGCGTGTTTGCATAAGTGCAAGAAGTGTGGAATGTGGACAGGTTGTGTCTTAGAATTATAATCGAATATCAAGTTTTTTTGATACGTTGTTTGAAATTCTAAGGTGTAGATCCATACATTGCTAAACACTCTTAATAGTTACACATTAAAAGGAGATTTCATTTAATATTAGAGTGGGGCCCACATTTTCTCGTGCACAATGCAAAAGGGAAAATGGGTGTAGACACAAAATTAATTTTAAACTCTTTTAAATTTAAAATTTTTGTAGATCTAGTTGTGTGGGAGAGCAGTTGCATAGAGCTATGAATTTGTACGCAATAAAGGATGTGTAGGGGATGGGGTATGTGCACATGAGGGGACTTTATTTAGAATGTAAGAGAGAGGGGATGTGCAAAAAGTGCAAATTGTGGAGGGGCAGTCAACATTTTCATTGTGTGGAAGGGGAAACGAATAATGAAATGTTTGCCCACACTTCTGCATTCTACACAAATTAAAAACATTAGAATTTACTGCATTTTTCAAAATGCATAAGCGAATGCATAAATAGTTGATATCATTATCTTAAATCAATTTAAATAATAGAAACGAGACAAACACTAAGTATTTTTTTCTCTCATTTTTATTTTAACAATAATGCTTCATTTTTTCCACAAAAATCTTATTTTGCTTAAGATCAAAACATTTTATAACAAGCAATTGTATAGTTGGAAATCGAAATTGCACAAAATCAATATATCAATTTCATTTCAAAATGTAGAAAAAGATTTTATTGTGCACAATAGGGAGATACGGGAAAGCACAATGAAAGCCTTTTGTGTACTCCCACACTCTGAAAAAATTTAAAATATTAAAATAACCAACATTAATCAAGCTTCATAGCAAATAAAACTGCTAAAATTAAAAAAACTCTTAACTATATTTCTATTATGCATGCTTGGAAAATGTATGAATGACATAATAAAGGAGCTCAAAGAAGAAGTATCGAACATAAGCAACACAATCACAATAGCAAGAATTGTATTGAGATTAAAATTTCAATCATCATAGTTATGATTAAAATAAATACAATACATGGAACATCTATTTGAAATCTAAAATTGTTCTCGACTATTCATTCTCACTGTGATCAGTAACATAAAATTAGATATAATTTAAAAGTTAAAATCATATCCTTGAAAACTTATGTTCTACCAATGTTTATGAGTAGTGTCATAGAATTCAGATTCATACAAGATCTTATGCAAAATATTAATAACTTTGAGAGTGGAATTCGCTTGTATTGGTAATGAAAATGGTCAGCAACTCAGTTCATGAGCTCATTACTATATCATTCTAGAATTTTCTCTTTAATTATTTGCTCCTGCATTTCAGGAAAGTAAATGTGCATTAGGGGAATTTTCAGGTCTAAAGCGGGCTTTATAAGGAACATATACAATCAAAATTCACTTTATGAGAAACAATCACATTTTAGGGGATGGCATCATCCCCAATGGTTGAGGTGGGATTACTTGAGTTAAAGGTACTTACTTGTCACATTCTCAATGGTGGATAAAAATGCATGGTTAACCATAGTAATGCTCTAAATACTCTAAAAGTCATAAAGTAAAGTACTCTTTTTTTTGCTAAAGCAAGAGTCAAACCTTCTATTAACTTGTGACTGAAAATATGTTACATAAGTTACAACAGGCATTAAGAGGTTGCAATTCCTCCAACAAAGGGAAGAATTAAATCAGCACTTAGTGCCCATATAAAAATTTCAGCCCCGACCAAACATTTGGCAGACTTAAAGATGGGAATAGAGATTGTAATCAAAAGATTTATGGTCCGCTGAGGTTAATGTAGACCCACTAAAATTCTCGTTGAACTTGAACCGTAGATCTAATTCTTCCTGATCCAACAGATGAGAACCATATCAGGTGGAGAAGTAGTAGAGGGGATACCCGCCCGCTGTACTAACAACCTATGCTGACTTTCTCCCGGACCCACTAACCTGCTCGACAGCTTGTAGTTGTTGATTTGCTACCTCATGATCAAACGGTCAATATCCACATCACATGGAGCAGAAGCCCAAGAAATACCCGCCCAATGAGGGTAGTATTCTCTCCTCCCAAAGCCACGTGTAGACAGTTGAGTGGCATCGCTTGCAATTCATATATACCACTTTTGGATTTGAGGGCGCCCGATAAGGGTGACATACTAGAAGCTGTTTTGACTCCCACTACTTTTCTTCTGGACCCACAAACTTGCTCGACAGCTTATAGCCATCAATCTGCTCCCTTATGATCAAACGACCAATGTTTATATCACACAGCGTAGTAGCCCAAGGAATACCCGCCCAATGTGAGCGGTATTCACTCTCCTTCTAAAGCCACATGTAGACATTTGAGTGGCATCACATGCAATTCGTATAAACCACTTTTGGATTTGAGGGTGTCCGATAAGGGTGGTATACCAGAAGCTTATTTGACCCTTGCTGACTTTCTCCCGGACCCACTAGCCTGCTCAACAACCTATAACTGTCGATCTTCTCCCTCAAGATCAAATGGCCAATGACCATGTTTGACAGAGAAAAAGCTCAAGGACTTTCTCTGGCCAAGCTTCTAATAGCACCAATGCAAAGACAAACTGTGGTTGATCGCCTGCGAGACCCTCAAGTTCCCAAACTCTGTGTATCTTCCTAAAATACTCCCATTCTTCATTGACTAAAGGTGATATTCAATTTCCCTGATTTTTCTGGTATTGCTCCATGTCTATGAGGGCCCGAGATGAACAACATTCACGCATTGGCTATCTGGTACCTCATCCCACTTGCAACACATGTTGTCTCGTCTCGTGTGCACCTTACCCCTTCATTGGCTAGCCAGTTCGCTACTTTTTTGGCTTCCCTGTAAACATGCAAAAAACTGAGAGTTCTTATAATTCTTAGGTGTCATTGAATTCTATGATAGACCTCTAGAAGCCTCCAGTGGCTTGTGATTTTATCTAGTGCTGATCCTGTGCCAATCTGCTTGACTGATTTGATGACTAATTCTGAGTCAACCTCGATGATAACGTTATGAGTGTTGTGCTCTATTAGTATCTCCAAGCATTGCTCCATAGCCATGAGTTCAGCCATATTGTTCGTGGCTTTTCCCAGATGACTATGAAAGATTATTTTTATGTTTCCCTCCTCATCTCTTATTACTCCTTCATAACCAGCGTCTCCAGGGTTACCTTTTGAGGCTCCATCTATTTTGAATTTTAAAAAACCCTGTGAAGGGGGTTGCTAGAAAGCCTTTCCCTCTGTAGTATGCTTTGTGGTATTATTTAGACTATGAGGGATATGTGTCTGAAGTTCCAACCTTTCCAGAATGTGCACCTCTCTGTGTCCCGTGTGCTTTCCTGTAGAAAATCCCCCAAGGGTGTTGACCATCTCCTTGAATTGTTTAAGGATTAGCGCTAAGATGCTACTAACTGGGCCATTTTTTTCTTTGAAGATCTTATTGTTGCACTCTTTCCAAACATTCTAGATCAAGAACCCTAGAATCAGAGCCCAATCTATGTTCACTGTTTCATTGTCCGAGAAATCTCTTCTCCAATTTTTCAACACATTACTGATATTATTTTCATTCTTGTATTTTTGCTTGAAGACATCTGCTACCTAGTTCCATAGGGTTGAGGTGAAGGAGCAAAGATTGAGAAGATGATTTGTGGTTTCTTCCTGCTGGCCACATAGGTGACATCTTGAGGGGCCAGCAAAACCTCTCTTTATGAGATTCTCCCAAGTTAGAATCTTGTCTTGATGAACCAACCACCTGAACAGTTTGATCTTCTTCCAATGTGGCTTTTCCATAGGTCTTTCCATGTCTTGTCAGTGTTTTGAAAGTTAAGACCTGTGGCTATTCTTTTGGCTTCTTTGAGGTTGAAAACACCCTCATTATTTCTGCCCTATCTTAGTTGGTCATCTGAAGTTGAGGTCAAAATTTGTCTCTTTTCCATAATAGCTTCCAAGGCCTTAGCTTGAGTTTTCAACGGGGTCAGCTCACTATAGTCTAGAAGTTTCCAAATTCTCCATTTGCCATTATCCTTTGACTGATCCCAATAGTCACTTACCTTCTTTAATCCTTTGTTAATGGTATCAGTTTGGATGCTTGCTAATTCCTCCCTGCTGAGGTTACCTTCCTACTTCTAGTTGTCCTCCCAGAACCAGGCAAGATTTCCATTTCTGATCTCCTAGAAACTGTAATTTTGAACTAAAGCTCTGTTCTCCCAGGCTTTATTCTAAATTTGGAAACCTTTTATGTGTTTTTTCATTCTTATGAGGTTCGTTTCTTGCCAGTCCATTGCATATTTTCATTTCCAGAGTTTTGCCCAGGGATTTCGTATTTCCTTTAGCCATCTCCACCACAGTTTTTCTCTCGAAACTTTATTTAGAATTTATGGGTCATGTAGACCCAAACCACCATGGGATTTGGGTTTACAGATCTTGTCCCAAGCTACCAAAGCCCATTTCTTTTTCTCTTCCCCTTTCCCCCAAAGAAATTCTCTTTGAATATTTCTGATTTGCTGAAGGACTCTTGTTGGTGCCAAAAGGGCTGATAGCATGTAGATTGGGATACTTTGGAGTATTTCCTTAGTGAGGACCAGCCTCCCTACTAGGTTCAGGGCTCTATTTGTCCACTTGCTGACCTTGTCTTTAAATTTATTTATCACAGACTCCTAGATGTCCTTGTTCAGCGGTTTATCAGTGAGGGGAACCCCCAGATACTTTGAGGGCAGTGAGTCTCTTTGAAAGCCTAGAATTCTAAAGAAATTTCTTTGAATAGAAATATCAGTATTAAAAAAGAAGACCTTTAATTTTGAGAGGCTTGCCTCAGTACCAACTGCCATTGCAAACTCATTCAGAATTTTCTTGAAAGCTTTGGCTTCCTTGACTGTAGGTATGCCCTGCATCATAGTATTGTCCACAAATTTTTTATATGTCACAGTGTCTCCGTTCCAAGTGATTCTTAGTCCCTATATTCTTCCTTCCTCCTTGGCAGAAATGATCGCTCTGCCCCACCCTTCCATCATGAGAATGAAGATAAATGGGGAAAGAGGATCTCCTTGTCTGAGACCTCTCGTGGGCTTGAAGGTTCTGGATGGAGAGCCATTGAGAAGTATTGAACAACTGGCAGTGGTAACAAGAGCCATGCCCCACCTTATCCAATTATAGTCAAAGCCATATGCTTTTAGAACATCCCTTATGTAATCCTAGCTTAGTTTATCATAAGCTTTCGCTATGTCCAGTTGTATTATCATTCCCGCTAGCTTGTTGGTTTTGAGGGAATGTACCACTTCATGAGCTTGAATGATGTTATTGGGAATTTATCTCCCTTCCACATAGCCCGTTTTCTCCTCTGACACCACGGTTGGGAGGAGGGGTTTTAGTCTATTGGAAATGACTTTGGAAATGATTTTGTACACCACATTGCATAATTCTATGGGTCTGAATCTATCAAGAGAGGTGGCTTTTTCCTATTTGGGGATTAACGCAATGAAGGATTCATTGAGCACTGTCAAAACTAATTTAGAGTTTCTCGAGTCCTCCACTACCTCCAGAATGTCTTGTTTGACAGTGTTCCAACATATTTTGAAGAAGTCCACACTGAAACCATCTGGGCTTGGAGCTTTTCCATTATGCATTTCCTTGATAACTTCATTGACCTCTTCCTCCGTTACTGGTCTGTTGAGATTATGATTGTCCTCCTTGGACACCAGCTTAGGAATGTGCTAAGTAAATCTCTTCGAGAATTAGGATCTGTCTACTATGGTTTCCTCAGCAATGCTTTGAAAATGCTGGACTAGTACATCTTCCATTTCCTCATGAGTATTTTTCTTTGTTCCTTGAGGATCTGTGAGTTTCGAAATTCCATTGTTAGTTATGTGTGCTATAGTGGATTTGTGAAAGAATTTGGTGTTTCTCTCCGCTTCCTTAATCCATTGTACTCTGGATTTCTGTCTACAGAATATTTCCTCTTGTAGACATCTGTTGTCCCATTCTCGTTGAAGTTATTTTGCTAGCTCTTTTCTTTCCTCTGTGAAGCCTTCTGTGATGAGAATTTGGTTAATTTCCTGTAATTTCTTTCCCACTTCACCTTTGGCTTTGAAGATATTTCCAAACTCATTTTTATTCCATTATTTGAGTTTACTCTTGATGTGTTTGAGCCTGAGATGTAGAAGGAACATTTTCATGCCTTGAAAGTGTAACTCTTCTTTCCACCACTTCTCAATGTTTGTGAGGAAATCAGAGTGAGTGAGCCAGACATTCTCAAACCTAAAGGGTCTGTTTCTCGGTTTACCAATTAAGGAAGCTTCTAGTTGGATGGTCTAGTGGTCTGAGCCTCCAAAAGGGAGGATGAATGTTGTCAGGCTTCATCTAGTGAGCAGAAGCTCTTCTGAGATTATGAATCTGTCTAATCTTGAGGCTACTTGGGTAGTGCCCCCTCTTTTTTTATTTCAGGTGAAAATGCCATTGCTGTTGTCCATATCCACCAGTCTCATATTAGTGAGGAAGTTTTGGAAGGCAACCGAATCTCTACCAAGTGATCTGGTTCCCCCTTTTCTTTCTGTGAGAGATTTAATCATATTGAAATCTCCTCCCAGAATCCAAGGTATTGCTGGGTGTCTTTTTTTCATTTCCTCTAGAGAGGTGAGGAGCTTGAATTTATCTTCTATAAGTTGAAGGCCATAGACATTAGTGATCATGTAACACTCCCTTTCCCCCATGAGTTGAATGATCTTCTACTCCCTAGTCCTCTAATGTTCCAGGTTGTGAGCTTCATTGAGGGGGTTTGTGAACGAGTAACTGGAGAGATCTTTCATCTTGCCTGAGTCAATCATGAGTTTTCCACATTCTAACATCAATTATTTATGTCTCTTCCTTCCTCTTTTCTTACCTGGGTTTTTGGCAGATTTTCCTTTTATTAATCCCATTGATGTAACCCCTATGTTTTCCTGATTGTCTTGGCCTCTTTTGACTCCTAGTGCTTTTTTATGTGACCTGTTGAGGAATAGCTATTGCACCCTATCAACTTCTTCCTATGGTAGAGAGTTAATTCCTTTGTTTCTTTCTTGTTCTAGAAACTTTTCTAGTTCAAGGTTCTCCCTCTCAAGGATCTCCTGTAAGTCTTGGTCCTCCATGCCACTTTCACTTTGGGTCATATCATGGTCCCTTTCTAGATCCATCATACTCAGTGGGTCTATTTTGTGTTCATTTTGTTCCTGAGTGATCTCCACGCTAGTTTCTTTTCCTTTCCCGCTTTGCTGGTCCTCTAGTTTCTTTTGTATTCCTTCCTCTTCTACTTCTTCTTCTAAAATTTCAAAACTGTTGTGACTTAGTGCTTTGCTTTCACTAGGATTCATTTGCGTCTTTTTCCCCCTCCTTTCCCTTTTCCTCCCACTTTAGTAATACTTGTAGGGTCTTTCCCTTTGTTGGTTTTCTGGTGTTCCTCCCTTTTATTAAGCGGGGAGTCTCTAAATAGGTGTCCATGTTCATAACATTTGCAGCATCTAAATGGTATGTGTTCATAGTCAACTACCTAAACCCATTCCTCATAATAAACTTCAAGGATGACTTCATCTGGAAGTGCTCCTGATAAGTCCATCTCAACACATATGCGAGCAAAGGAGGTATATTTTTCTCACAGAGTCGCCTCTGAAATCTTTATGAAATAACCTAATTTATTACCTATAGATTTTAAAGATTCTGGCATCCAATAATCTAAAGGTAAGGAGTATAGTCTGATCCATACCAGAACGGATGTGAATGTCTCCCGCTCTGGAACAAAGTTCATTGTCCATGGTTGAATATAGAGACCAACAGTCGCATAGAAATATGGTCCTCCTTCAAAAATTTTGTCCTTGTCCTCCAAGTTCGTGAATACCATAGTAAAAAAACCTTTGGATCCAAGATGTATATTTAACTCTCCTTTTTGTTTCTAGGTGTTTTTTATCCAAGTGTACAGAGATTTCTCTGTCAACCAGATGCCCATAAACTTGCATATGATAGCATAGGTTGTCATATGATCTCTGTGTTCTTGCAGAGCCAGATCATTTAGGATTACCCGCAGTTTAATGTTAGACTTTGGTTTGCAGGGCCCCATCTTAGCTTTATTCTCATATCCCTGACCATTGTCTTATGCTTTTTCTTCCTGTCGGAATTCCTCGTGGGTCCCTTCCTTTTCATGGGGTTTGATGCCTTCCACCTTTTGGGTGTCAAATTTTTTTGTCTTATTCTCCCCAGAGTTTTAAGACTTGTTTCTATTCACTGCTCTGGCTCTGTTTGAAACAACATCACTGTAGGAGGGAGTGGAGCTCCCTCCTTCTTGTCCTTCCATGGCTACCAACTTTCTTTTGTTACTTCCTATGTCAAACCCTAGTTTTTTCGCACCCCATCCCTAGTCGAAACAATGTAAATATGGATAGTTTTTTCATAAAGTAAAGTACTCATAATAAAAGTCATTTCACATTTTTTAATAAAATATTATTATTGTCATTTCATATTTTTTGAAAGAAACAATGCATATCTCTATACAAGCCTTTACACACTTTTCAATAAATATTATATTTGTATATTTTCATATATTTATTTTAAATTATATATTCATCTCATTTTATTTAATATTAAAATTTCAAATTAATTATAAGTTAATATCTATACATATA